>WAAD01002325.1:52829-76096 GCA_013389945.1 Fregata magnificens
TGCCCCCGCCCAGGCTTGAAGGCCCGAGCCGAGCCGTGAGGCGGGAAGCCCTGGGGCGGGAAGCCCTGGGGCGCCTCTGTGGTAGCGGGGCCGGCGCCGGGGCCGGGTGTTTCAGGCCGGCTCGCCGCTCACCCTCAGTAAAAGCAGAAGGAGGCCCCGCGGAGGGGTTTTATCCACTTAATAAAATTGCAGGGGAACAGCTATTTCACATAATTTTAAGAAGGAGCGGTATTAAAGCTCCTCACGCAGCCAGAAAGCTCCCCCCTGCCCCAACCCAGCAAGCAGTAATGCAGCCCACAGGTACAGGGTTTTGTGTTTTTATTTAAATCCAGTTACAGCAAAATACAGGCTGGCAGTACAGAGAGCAGCATGCCAGAGAGGTAACGCTCGCTCTCTGCGTCCGACAGCGTTCGTCTCGCTTCCCCGCACCTCTGCCAACTGCATCCCGTGAGGCCGGCACGACATGAAGTGCGGAGGGCTGGCACTGCTGGCGGCCGAGGGGAGGCCACCGGGTAAACGAGCTGCCCCAACCCCGAAAAGTCACCACGCGCTCTACATTTACAAACAGTTACCCGAAATGAAGCTACTCCCCCCTCCCCTTAGGTAGGAATTAAAAAAGAAGGGAAACATTACATTTGTCTCCCTTTAAAGGGTGACTTCGTTATTTTCGATGCTGTGATGATTTTGAGCATCCTCAGCACTCTCCAACGTTTGATTGCTGTTATCATCAGGGATCTCAGCTGAAACGTGGACTTGGCTCTCCCTGCTTTCCATGCTCTGGTGGCTATCCCCTCTGACACCAGCCTTGCTATCATCTCCTTCCACCTCATGGCTATCAAATTTCTGCCGGCTGTCATTTTCCATGCTCTGGTCACGCTGCTTGCTGTCCAGCTCGCTGCTGTCCTGCCTGTGGCTCTTGTCAGCCCATTCCCCACTGATGGCATGCTTCCCCAGGGAGTGGCGGGCAGCAGGATCCTCCTGGGAGAGCCCTGCTTGCTGGCTGTCTGCATCCAGGGCGCTCTCATCCTCCTCAGTGGCATCATACACAATGAGCTGTGTTAGAGAGCAAAACAAGAAAGAGCCATTGTCACTCCTGAGGAACTGATCTGTCAACAGATGCTGCCGTACTGCACCAAAGCAAGCTGCATAGGCTACAGGGACACTCAAAGCCTGCATGATACATCTCTGCCTGGAAAGATTGTGGTATTTTATGGAGTTTCATGAACCTTTCACACTATGAGAAACTCAGCTTTCACCCCAGCCTCAGATTTCATGTGTGCAAGTACATCATGATAGTGCAAATTGCAGTATTGCATAGCTTGCAGCAGGAGGCTACACTCCTGCCTCGGCATGTCGACAGCCCTCTGGCCATCGATACCCCCTGATTCGGGGTATCCAGATAAAGGAAACACATTCCTTCACTTATCCCTACTTTCCCCCTACCAATCCTTTTCAAAACTGACTCCCATAAAATAATGTGCCCATTTTCAAGTTCGCTACCCTTTTCCAAAAACCTGGGTACCACTGCTCAGCGCTATTTACCTTTTTTGCAGCTTTGTGGAGTTTGCTAGACTTCACCACTGTGGCTTTTGCCCTCACCCTGTAGGCCACGCTGTCGCCTCTGCCAGCATTGTCTCCCCGGGTGAAAGGGAAAGGAGGGAAGGGTACAGTTACTGGAATGTCTGTGGGAAAACCCGTGACAACCTCATCGGATTCATCCGTGTCATCGGAATCATTATCATCATCGTCATCATCCACATTTTCATGGCTCTTGCTTGACACATCAGGAAAGTGCTGGAAAACATTTATTATGCATCAGGCAAATGAACGTATATGCAAGATGTGCAGACTGGTATCTGTCCTGCTCACCCAGGGCTTACGCACTGTTGAGGAGCTACGTGCACGAATTGCTCTGAATTCGCCTCACCCTGCCTGAAGCTTGTTTTATTTAGGGAGAGATGTTACCACAAGAACCACATTTGATTCAGGAAAATGAGTGCTGCTACACACTGGCTACCCTGCAGCACTCAACTGATATTTTGCTCTTCAAAACACTTACCGGTTGTACTGGGACATCCACGCTTTCTTCTGAAGAGTAAAGAGTCTGAAAACAACATAAAACTCACTATTAGCACAGAAAGGCATATACAGTAGAACTGATCAGCATGTTGACTATTCTTTAAGCACTTAATCCTAACTTGCAAATCCTAGCATTGAAAGACGCTCTGCTTTCTCTTCCAGTTAGTTGCCCATACCTGCTGAGGTGACACCAGGTCATTCTGTGGGTGCTGCAGACTCTCCCAAGACTGAGAATTCACATGATGGTGGTGATACCTGTGTGAGCGATGGCCCTTGAGGTCCTTNAGGAGCAGGCAAAGCTGCCTGCATCACAACCTCTGTTTTCAAGCAGATGTGACATCTGCAGTACATGCTCCTTTTGTACAGGATGTGTCCTCAGCAATTCATTGCAGCAGGAAGAGGACTCAGAACAAGCCGTGATCCCAGATGAACATTATACCCAAACAATATAATAGAGATGATGTGCCTCGCCCGCTGGCAGAGCCTGGGGAATTTCAGATCAGTTTCTCCAGCTCCTTTTTTATTGAGTGAAATTTGGAGTTATATCTAACAAGCATCATTTCTGCTAATTCTCAGGTCCTTTTCCCAAGAGTGATTTATCTCCCACATCATGAAGACTTTAAACTAAATGCAGTAGCTGATTCTCAGAGCAAAGAATTGATTTTACCTGGGTAGTATAAATCAAATAGCTATATACAAGACTAATGCTGTTCACTCACACCAGTCCAAAAAATCACAGGAGTTGGATTAAAGTGCTTTTCCAACACCAAATATTGTCATCTGATCCACACTAATGAATGTGGGTTGTAGTAGTGGTGCCATGCTACAATCCTTTCTCTTTTTAACTGACAGCTTACACATTTTTCGTTAAGAAAAAAGGTTTCCAGTGCTGGTCCAGAGATACAGCTAACGAAAGTCCACAACCAGGACACCTAACATCACAAAAGTCTACTGACATCAGTGGCTCTCTGCTTTGGCTACCTGAGAAACCGGCTCGTAACAGCCAGGTGAGGACATGTTCTCCAAGCAGCTACAATCATAAAACAAGTATCAGACAATGTGTATTAGGGAAAAAAAAAAACCCCAAACCCAAAAGGGATTTATTAAAGAAAATGAACAGAAAGACAAAAGGAGCTTACATATTTTTCTTCAGAGCTGGCGGAAATAGCATGCTGCTTGGATTTACTCACCTTGAAGGGAGAAAAGAGAAAAAGCATTTGTCAGTATTAATTTCTTGCTAATATGCAAAGAAAACATGCAAGTGATTACTGATATGCATTTGTGATTTACTCACTGGCCACGCAGCGGTGATGCTGATAAGGCATAAAGACAGAACTGCCACCTTCATTGTGATGTTTCACCTAGAAAATATTTTGGAACAGTGAGTCAACAAGGTAAAACACCACAAAAATGCCATAGGCTTTTTCTTTCTCCTGCTGTACTTCACTATGCCAAGACCAGCTCTCTGCTAAGGATTCAACCTGCCCGTGCCAATCTTTTTCCTCTGTCCTCCATCACCACCCCACACCCAGCTGGTTTTGTAACAACTTAGCAACTCAAAAGCTACAAGAATTTTAAAACCAGGTACTGAGAAGTGCTGAGCAGTGGTGAGAGTGGGCACACTGAGAAGGCGAGCAGACTCCTGTCATCTACTGACTTGCACTGGCAAAGGAAAAGCTTTGTGACAGTGCTATAAAGATCAGCTTTGGTTTATCTTCGGTCATTTAATATCATTTTGTCAGAAGAGACAGGGCAAGACAAACTCAGCTTGGATTCTCTTTTCAGTTATTTTAAGAGTAGTTTTCATGGTTATTAACTGGAGTCACTGTGAGTAAACTCAGTTTATATGAACATAAACTGCTTTTATTGATAGACCTTTATTTCCCCCTCCAGAAGTTTGAACAGAATAACCTGTGTTTCCAAGCAAGAGATGAAACGAAATATCTGCTCACATTGCGGTTTTAGCAATTTAATAAATGAGTGATTCCTGCTGAAATTAGGAGAGTGCTGAGCTACAGTAATTTTTGGTCCTGACAGATCAATTCCCAGGATAAGGAACATCGCACAGAAATTAAACTGATTTACTGATGAACAAGAGGCATTTAAAACTTTAGTAAATCATAGCAGGAAAGAAAGGCTACTAAGAGCACATTTAAAATACATTATTAAGGCTGGCCCTGAGACAGGACACTCTATTAGAGGCACTGCAGTTTCAAGAGTTACACAGAGAAGGGTGCGTATCCCATCCATTCGGCAGCGTGCACCACGAACTGCAAGCCTGCCAGGAGAAACAGGGCCACTGCCAGGCAGTGGTTACACGAGGGAGGAAGCTTTGAGTTTCCAGCACTTGGTTCAGTGGCAGGGTTTTCAGTAACCTCCTCCCAACATCAGCACACAGGTTTAAAATTGTGATTATGTATAATACCTTGCATCGCTAAAGCAACCTTACTCCTATAAAAGCACACCTTTTTCCACAGAGAAACATCAAACGTCCCTGTCCAGTGAAGCAGTTTTCAAACATCTCCTGCCCAACGCTTCCTTGACTAAAGCTGCAGAGAGAATGGCACATGTCAGGTAAAAAGCAAAAAAATTACCTTTTCTGGTGCTGGAGCAGTCAGCTGTGACAAGAGCACTCTTAGTGATCCCAGCAGCAGCTCCAGCCAGTTGGCTCCCAGCAGCTCTGGCTTTCTCCCCTCGTCCCCTGACTGCCTGACATCTCCGACCTCGGGGAATTTAAACCCTGTCCCAGGCATGGCCACCAATCCCTGTGTGGCGGAAAAAGATGAGGTCATGAGGCTCCTGACCACCATCCTGCCCACGTTCTCCTACACTTCCTCTTTGGCTTTGTGGCTTTTGAAGCAAACAAAAGCTACTCTATGGTTAAAACATTACTTATGGGCAAGATCATTAACCAGCAGGTCTGTTGAATGCACAGCATTTGGTATCGTGTAGGAGGACTTTAGGGCACGTCTGTCCTCCTTTTGTGAAGAGGCAGAGCCCAGTTTCCCAGAAACCTTTCATGTCCTGTTCTGTAGGGGGTAAGAATATGTAATGTGTGCAGGAAGAGAGAGATCTGAACATAAAACTCCCCCAAAAGGTGTTAATGCTTCCACAAAGTTGTAGATTTGCTCTCCAGGGTATACATGTTGCAACGGGAATTGCAAAGTCAGGGTGCAGAATATGGCCTTTTGCCTTTTTGGTCTGAATTGGGTCAAAAAAAAAAAAAGGTATTAGTGTGTCTCAATAGGCATTCCGCATCCAGAAACTCATTTGAAAATGTATATAAGAGCCACTGATAGTCTAATTAAGAAGGGTTTGTGCACCATTATCAGAAATTCTCACTCCTTTTCTACTCATTTGTATCCCTTCTGGGTCCTTTCTAGTTTCATTCACTCTCTTAGGTGGTTCAGTTGAGTCACCTGCTATAGCTGTCTGCTGCACCAAACCTGCTCCAGAACCCTTTTCAGGGACGAGATGCCAGATATTTTTAAAGAAAAAAAAAAAAAAAAAAAGGAAAAAAAAAGCAGCTATATCTCCAGTATGAGGAGTGCCATGACTAGCATTGGGAAGCAAGGGACATCATGGGATGAAATTCCATGTCTGCTATGGAGCAGTGCATCGGCCCTGCTGATGGGCAACAGATCTATTCTGGCAGTGCCTCGCTTGGACGGCTATAGCTGTAGATAGATTCTGCCTCATCTGTGATGTGCTGTAAGACTCTCAGACCCTCTTCCATCTGGTGTTTCTTTAAAGTGACAATGAGGTGTCATTCAAACACAGGAAAACATTCCAAACAGCCCTTTTAGAAGGCAGAATATTTATAACTGTTTCAAAGTGGTTATCCTTCTCCTCATTTCTGATACTCAGCTAATGTTTGATGTGTCCTTAGTCAAGCAGCAACGAAATAGACTCCTTGTTGTTCCAGTCCACATTACCAATTATCCTGTGCTTACTAACAGTTCTGTGGTGTGTTTAGAAACACCATGAGAAGCGTACCCAAGTTAGCTCAGCAACTGCCCATCACATCATCACACAGACCTATCTAATTATATTTTTGAGCTGAGAGCTGCAACACCTAGAAGTTTAACTTAGTCTGCTTAATAGGCTATTCTAATATCCTAGGAGGAGAACTGGATAAAAATATAGTATATCACTAATAGTTCTGCATGTCTGTAAACCCATGTATGCATCCACCTGAATGAGGACTATCCTAGCTTTTATTTTTGGAGTTATGTGACCATTATTATTTACTAACTCAGGAAAGACTTTTCAAGCAAAAAAGCCTTCAGTATCTAGGATTTCAGCAGTGTAATCTTCTGCAGATTTAGATAGCTTATATTATCTCCCATCATATCTGCAGCTCAGTGCTTCTGTAAACCGGGCAGTTTACTGAAGCCCTTGAATGCAGATGCAGGACTTGAGCTGTAAGTGAGTGCTATTTAGAACTTTCAGCTTGAGCATTACACACCCAGATTATAATACATCACTATTACTTAGTAACTAACTAGGACTGCTTCAAAAGGCCACTGTTGTTGACTCCAGGCAACCCCAAACCGGGCCCTTAGGTAGCCGAGTACCTTTGATCCCAAACACTGAAACAAATAAACAGTGCATCTTGCAGCTCCCCTGACTGGTAAGAAAAAACTACTTCCATCTAACAAAGTGAGAAACTGAGACAGAGCAGAGCTCGGTGGCTCACACCACTGAATGTGGGTCTGGGTATGCTGGGTCCTGCTCTCCTGTCCACATACACCGGATCAAATTTTAAGCCTGCAAAAACCTACTTTCTCTACCAACCATTCATCAAGAGACATGGAACTGAAAAACAACATTATACTGAAAAATCCTCTAGAGCTGTTGTCTAGCCAAAACAAGAATCTTCCAGCACCTGTAATCTGCATAATGGTGTGTTACTGTCTATCGGACTTTCAGGAAAATACATATTATGTCAGGACTTGTAAACAACCTGTTTCACCAAATTCAGCAGCAGTTATCAGTCATGCTGATGGAAAAGCCCAGAGCCATTAGAAATACAGTCTTCGTGCAGTTTGTTAAAGACCTTCCTGTACAGGTCAATTTTCACTGCAGCTTTTCAAGGCAAATGATTTGCGAGTACCTGGAACACTTGGCTCCCAGCAGAGATGCTATGTGACCCCCAGGGAATTGTTTCTGGCAAACAACTGATATTTCCAGTGTGCTGGGAGATGGCAGCATTTCTGAGTACCCTTGCCAAAGCTATATGGTTGATTTTGTAAGAACTAAGGAACAACAGTGATGTTTTGCAGTAATCCAGAAGCAGGACGTGAAGCGACAGTTATTACTAAATGGCTTCATTTTATGCAAGATCAGCCAGTACAGAGCTGTAGTAAATTTAGCACTTGTCTCATGCCCGTCATTATGTGGTTATTCATCCTGTAAATCATTTTGTCTAGCTGAGAAATCCTTTGCCTTGGTAGGAGGTCGTGCTTCTCATCCTCTCAGAGATAAGGAACAAAGGAGGGCAGAAAGGGGGGAATTTTAACCATTTTCACTTCCCACATTAAAATGCCTAATTCTGGAGAGAGCACTTGGCTGGTGGTGGCACAGCAGAAGAAACTTGCTCAAATTTGTACAAGCAGGAGGGTATACTATTTCAGCTTTCAAGAGCTGTCAGGGTCTGCATGGAGCACGACCGTGACAGGCTGTAATTTGTTGCACGTAGGTGACATTTTCTACTTGGCTATTCTGTCAAACAAGGCTTTTGACCACAATTTCTTCCATCTTGGGCTGCATTAGGAACATGTGGTTCGGCTGCCGTTTTGTGCCGTTGAGAAGCGCTATCAATGCCTCCCTGTGCAACCTCCAACACGTACCTAAGACCCTGAGCTGAGACGTCAGCGCGATGCCCGGCAATATCTCTGGCGGATGTGGGAAATCCCAGCCTGCTTGCAGTGACCTGTAATGCCCAATCTTTCAGGAGAGCTGGCTTTTGTTTAGATTTGTTCACCAAAAAATAAGTCTTGGGGGAGACCAGAGCAGTATCTCCTAGGTGGCAAACACTAAGACTGGGAGAGAGAGATTAATTTCTTCAGCAGCATTAAGAATGCTACCAAGTGAAAGCCCCAAGAAACCCCAGCTTGGCAGTGTTCTTAGAAACAACTGTTTTGCAACTAGAATGTCCCAAAGAAAAGCAGACTTAGTAAACAGTGGTTTCTGTGAAAAACAGATGAAAACCAAAACTTTCTTGCATTGCTACCGTAAAATACTCCTGAAAAGTACCTTGGAAACTCAGCATGTCAGCCAGTATAAAATAGATCCCCCAAAGCCCTTAAATTTGCCCAACTGAAGCTTACCTTCAGCAGTTGGTAGGCTTTAAAAAACCTTCTGCTTCTTAAATAGACTACACAGACCACCACAGCATTTGTGTCCAGGCCTAGGAGAGTACTTGGTATGCAGAAGGGATACAGGTGTCAGATCTGTTTGATAAAGAAATTACAACAGAGATGTGCTCCTTGCATGTGTGAGCAGGGCACCCCGATAACGCATGCTGTGCAGCACAACTGTACATCTTTTGCTTTGCACCAGTTAGACCATTTCCAAAACAGAGCAGCAATCAAACAAGCAGCAGCAAGTTTCTCCGAAGCAAAACCTCTTGTGGAGTGACAGGGCAGTTCAGAACAACGTGGGGTCCATGACCTTCCAGTCTCCCTGCCACTTCTGATCTGCGATGCAGCTCAGACAACTTGTTGGCAAGGCGAGCTCAATTTAACCCTCATTCAGGCAATAAAGGGGCTTATGGTATCTTACTTTCCCAGAGTCGGCCCTGGCCGTTCCTGGGGGGGGGATGTTGCAGAACTAGGCACAACACCGACCTAGAGCTGCCGTAGGTGATTAATCAGGACAGAACAGAAACTTTCTGGAAAACAACCCCACAGGAAGCAGCCAGCATATTAGAAAGTGCCAGTGTTTGACAGATAGCACAGTCTTTTGTTCTGTCCTTATCTATCTCTGCATAAAGAGAGCCACTCGCTTGTCTCCTCTGAGTTCTGAGACTAGTTGCTACCTGTTCACATTTTCAAATGCCTTTTTAGGAACATTTCTGGAAACTGAAGAGAAAAATAAATATTTGAGAAACTGCCATACAGCTGTGGCCCACAAATCCTGGAGGCTGAACAGCCTCAGTCAGATCCCAGCTTTCACAGAGCAGAATGGCTGCTCCTACTACAGCATAAATACATTCCAGCTGTCTGTAGCTTCCTAAAAGGGAGCCCTACTGACATTTCTCCTTTGACTTTTACAGCCAGCTAGAAAAAACACATTTTCTGGATCTTTTTTTCCTGTTGAAATTCATGTATTTTAATACTGAAGTCCATGGAGCAGCAGCAGCAGGAATTAAACCAGCACAGAAACATTATGTTATTTTCAGGTCATCATAGTTACCAGTGCGAAGAGCGAAACACCAGATATTCCAGTGCTGGTTTTGTGGCAGTGTTTCAGCTCTGAATTGACAGAAAAAGAATTACATTTGTTTCAATTGGAAAATGTAATAAACACAATAATAGTCTGAATTACTATTAGAAACAAAAGCAACTAGTAAAAGTGTACATGGCGTACATCATGTTTTCATGACTGTGCCATTTTGTGATGTATGTAACCCTCAAAAAGCAATTGTTTGAGAACAGGAGGATGAGACTTTCAGCATCTCAATGGGAGCTGAGCTCAATCCGCTCTCTTAAGGTGCTGGCTCTGAAGACTGAACACTGCTGCAGAGGTAACGCTCCAGGATGAAGGAAAGCATGCAAGGTGCCTGTGCCTAAATCCTCCATATGCTCATAAGAAAGCAATCTTCAGTTTGCCAGCTCAGGGCTCACAGTCTGAGTGCTGATGGGAATTTGATGGTAGGAAATGGTTTCACAGATGATTGCTTTTTGGACAGGGGTTGCAAAAAACTTTGTGACAAGTTGTTTCCCTCTCTCTCCCCTCTGCTATCTCAGTTCCCTGTTTCCTACTGCAAAATTTTCTCCTCCCAGTGAGAAAGGACACTAATGGAAACATCTGAATATGCAAAATGCGTATGGAAAGAACAGCATCTTCCTGCTCTGCATTGTGAAACTGTTGGAAAGTCACAAGATGCCTGTTCCACCTAGTGCAGGGACTTTTGGTAGGGCACCAGAGGAATGATTCTGCACACCCAGCACCCCTCCACTTGCATCTTCACTCAGCTCTGCTGGCAAAGCACGAAGAGCCACCCCCTCACTGCAAGAAACAGAACAGATTACAGTACAGCATGACAGAGAAGAGGTGGACAGGGAAGACGATGGGCCAACTGCTCCTCCGCAGTCACCCACACGCTGCTTCTGTGCATAACTGAGATGAGCACTACAACCCTATATTACATGACAGAGGGACAATCCTAACTGTGCCCTGGTAATCCTTATCACACAGCAGCCTTGATTTTGCATTCCACATATACCACGTTTAGCTCACGTCATGTTTCCACACACAACCACACAAGGCTCACAGCATGAGGAGCAGAGAGACCAAGAAAGGTTACTACCAATCCCAGAGACAAACCTTTCACAAGGCACACTTTCTGAGTGCCTCCTGGAAGGGGCCAGAGCAAAAGAGATAATTTGGAGAGGTGCCGGGCATTACGCAACGCAGGATCGCAGCCTGCATATCTGTGGTTATCTGTATACAAGGCATCTTTTCTGCAGCCTGCCCTGACATTTCTATCTCCAGAAGGTCTGGGGAAGGTGAAGCACATGCTGTACAAGCAGTGCAGGACTGCTAGGACAGGTTGTGACCCTGTCAGTAAACCTGACCTCAGACCCAGGCTGGGCTACACACCAGAAACCTTTCGGATTTCACGTGGCTTCAGGTTTTGTTGTGAGTGGTTTTCTTAACTCTCAGTCTAGGGCTGCTGTGGTCTGAGGTGGGACGGATGCAGAACTGAGTCAGTATGAAAGCAAATATCTCCCAGGCACTGTGTGGCGGGGTGTGGAGCCCCTGCCGGTGGAGTGGGAGGAAAAACCCATCTGTGGGCCTGATGAAGGGAAATTAAAGAGTTGGGGACTGGATTTGGGGAGGAAGTTGTTTGGCCGAGAAGCTGATTTGATTTTGTGGGGGAACCAAAAACCAGCAGGCTAGGGTCAAGGCCTCTGCCGTCCTGACTGAGTCACAGAGAGATTCCCCACAGCTTGCTCAAGCTCAGAGGCAATGAGGCTGTTTTCCCTCGAAGCCCATCCAGGCAGGAGCTCTGCAGGAGACAGGCTTCACTGCAGCAATGGATCATTTTGGTTCTCGCTTGGAAAGCCAGGACATCTCCTGCATGTCAGATACTTCATCTTAATCGGTATTGAGGTAGCCACCTCTTGTACAACAAGCAATCAATGTGCCAATAGAGAACATCACTCAGACCCAGCAATTTCTCCTTGTGTTTTGCATATTAAAATTGTATTAATCCTTTCAATTTTTAAAAGTTGGGGATTTTTTTGATGGAATGGGAAGTAGTAACTCACACCTGACAGGTATTACCATCAGCAAGTCAAAGGAGATGTTAATTTTCCTAATTGTATAATTTTTCAAGTAAATAGGATAAATTGATGTACTGAATAGTTCAGGTGATGGGTAATACAAGTGTCTGGGAAAAAAAGTAAAAAGTTTTCTTTTCATTAGAAAGGTACTCCCCCCACACCCCCTCCCACTCCTCTCTCGTTCAGTCAGTTTTCTTTTCCTTCCCAGCCCCTCCCTTTCAGCAGGACTGGAATGCAAAAATACTTTGTTTTGGAAAGTAGCTGTGTACTATCTGCTGAACTGGCAGCTCATGCAGATGGGGCAGGTGCCCTTACTCCCAGATTTGTCACCTCCTGGACCGGCTAGTCCCTGACCCTGCCGAGGACCAAGAGCCCAGCAGCCTGCGATACGAGGGAGCTGTGCAGAGGCACACTGAACTTGGTGAGCCAGGAGGACAGCCAGCCTGCTACGTACGTGAGCACAGCAGCACAAACACTTTTGGCAAGCCCCTGCTCTCCTTCCCTGCTTACCAGCTCTCTTTGGAAGGGAGGTGCTTTTTTGGAAATACACAGTTGAGAGATAATCACATCCAGATTTAGGAAATAACATTTTGCACATAATTCATACTGGCTACCTAGACAGATTATTGGTTGAGCATCTAGCTATAAATTTGGCAGAATAAATGGCAAACTGTGGTTGGCATATGGATGCAAAGCAGGAAGCAAACTGCAGCTATACATTAACTAGAGGAAAGGAAAGCCTAAGAAACTGGCTTCATCAGCAGGCTCTGAAGCAAACAATAAGAAGGGGCAGCTGATGGGGCAACTAGCTCTTGAGGAGCCTATGCAGCATCAGGGTTTTTTGCATTACGAAGAACATTATCAGTCAATAAACAACAAGCCAGAACTGCTGTTATGCTCACTGAGTCTTGTTTATCACAAAGAAGTCAAATGACTTCTCCTCACCCATGGAAAATGTGAACACAGAGGATGACAAGCAATTTTGGGAAGAAACATCCGTTCTGTATGGAGAAACTTGATCTGCTATACCCGAAATAACTGATGTTGAAACACAGACTAAATCTCATCTAAGCAATTGATTAGACAAAAATGAGGAAGCACAACTGCTTGTTGGAGCTGTGTCGGTCTCACCTCAGGCAGCAGGGCAGTAACAGGGCAGAGACACGTGGGCTGAGCCAGACTGGAAATTGCAGATGTAAGGAGGCAGGTTGTCAGCAGATAACTCTGTGCCCTCAGCAGGCTGCTGAAAAGCATTTATTATGGCACCCAGTCCCTGAAGGAAGCACTATAGAAACTCTGGCACTGGTACCTTCATTGGCACTGACGCAGTCACAGCCCACAGGAATCTGTTTGTCTGAGCCCTGCAGGACCACGCCGCTGCCTGTATTCCTGACACTTCCTACTCTTGCACTATCCTAATAGTGCAGGCAACTGCATATGGACTCAGCTACGCTACTCGGCCTCCCTTGGTGTGCTCAACAGAGGAAAATAAATAGTGTGGTGACTACAACTGAAAACAAGAGCTGGCTGCAGGTCAGCATTCAGCTAGCAAAGCTGTTTACATAAATGACTTCTGCAGAATGGGTTCTTCTATATTCACCTTTTGCAAGAAGAAGCTAACTTCCCCCGGAGAGGCTTTGGTTTGGAGAGACACCCCAGCGTTTGCCTCCATGCACACGATGTGAGAATTTTACTGATCGAAAATTGGAGGCATAATTACATCCCAGACTGAAAGTCTGATCAGAGCAGGCTTCCTGCAGCACTGCTTCACTTTGGCTCAGCCACAGCAATAGACACACACAGATGTACATATATACTAACATACATAAGGACATATAATTAATATTTTAAATTCCACTTTCTGGACCAAATGAAATTCTGGAGTTCCAAGTCACATGAAAGTAACACAAAACCCCAAAACTCAACAACAAAAGAGAACACTGGACCACGGCAAGTCCCGGTGAGACTAGTCCGAGCCCCCTGTTTCAGGCTTGAGTAAAGATGGAAAGAGAAGGATTTAATTTCAACAAATATTCATGGCCATGGATGTCTCCTGTGCCTCTGTCCCAGGCAAAGAAGCCAGGCTGACACACTGGGCGTTTTTAGGTATACCTTCCAGTCCTTCAGATCAGTTGATTCATTCATCCTACCTCTTTGCTAGGTGGCTGCTATCATGAGAGGGAGCAGTGTAACACAGTGGCAGTCCCATTTCACAGATTCCTACAAGAGAAGCAGGACTGAGTCTCAGAGCAAGGGCAAGAGGAGGTGGGCTGTCCAGGGAACACTCGGTTTTTTGGCCAGTGCCACGAGAGTCATTGCTGGGATGTAACACTGCTGCTTTTACAGGCAAGTCACAAGGCATGCTTTGCTGGCTTGTCTGGGGTTTTAAGATGATAGGCATAATGTAGATTTTCCAGTGATAACTAAAAAAAGCAGTAGCATCAAAATATTAACTACCATGGCAAAATTTTTTTTGAAGTAGCCTTTCATTTAACTTCATGTCTACTATACCTGCCCTTCCCACGCTGATGTTATAGCATGTGCCTTAAATAATTTTCAGAAAAATATTATTATTTATGGCTCTGATCTTGCAAAGCTACTGTATGGGCACAAACTTTCTCTTATTGATCATACAGTTATCAGGTCCAGTTATTGGGTGAAGACTATTAAATATATTTTTAAAAAGGGGGCAACTATAAGACTTGATGCAATAATAATTTGCCCATTTTGTTTATCAGCTCCTGGCTCGATACTGCCCACACATCAGACAAGGCATAGATGCCTGAGAGATACTAAAAATCTCACTCTGAACTCACTATTATGCTAGCATTTTTCTTAACACATTGATTTCTTACCATTATCGTCATGGAAAGCAAGGAACAATACAGAAGCAAAATAGCAAAAAAAAAAAAAAAAAAAAAAAAANACCTGGCCAAGTAATTGCATTATCTGGCTGTAGGTTTTAAATATCTTTCTTTAACAGGAAGTCTTCCCCATAGACTTCAGTGGAAAACAGCTATGTTCACACATACACAGATTGCACATTGGAGGCAGGGAAAGAGGGTGGCTTTTTTTATTACGTGGGCTACACAGACACTGCAAATTGAAGCTTAAGACAGCAGGGCTGCTCCTGCTTCACCACAATATGGCCTGCCGACAATTAGCCTGTCTGCTTGGGCTGCTCTTCTTCCCTGTCCCGTCCCTGCATGGCAATTAACGGGGGCGAAAGCAAGCCTGTGCGCTCCCTTGTTACATGTTGGAGCAGCTGCTTGGGCTATCCAGGGGGTCTAGGTCAACACCCAGATGATCTTTCCTGGAAAGCCGACAACTTTTCCAGGCCTGAATTTGTAATACGGACAGACTAAAAGAGTCAATTACCACAGTGCACAGACGATACATACCAGAGGGTGAGGATTTGTGGATTTTTAAAGCTAAACAGACCATCTTCTACTTTGACCCCCTGCACAAATCAGACTGAAGGACCAACTCCAGATACTACTGAGCCTAACAGCTTGCATTTGGCTAAATGCAGTTATTCCTCCTGAATTGGGATTATTCTGTGTTAAAACCATTTTCCATAAAGTCACATTGATGAGCGCTAACTACACTGCCCATCTGTAACTCTAAGAATTAAATTATGCACAGGCTTTCCCATTGGTTTTTTTGTGGGCAAGAGGTTATTCATGCCATTTACACAATTTAGCTGTGTATAAACACAGCAGCCTGGCTCATAATTATCAGTTGTATTCTAGTCCCTCCAGTACTGGCATTAAGAAGATATATTCTGGTTTTAACAGAGATAACCCTGATGGCAATACTGGTGAAGTTTTTCCAGCATCCTTCTGCTCACAGCTGAGAAAGTCTCCCCAGAGCACTGGCTTCTCACCCTGCTCCAGTTTCAAACTTTGCTGCCCAAGAAGTCTTTGTTTTACTGTACGGCGAACAGGTCTGTGCCCTCTAGGGAAACAGGAACTCCCCCAGCTCCATTAGGCTGCATGCACGTCTCCTGTCCTTCTGGAGATAAGATTTTTCCTCCCAGTGACCAACTCTGAAAGACAGCAAGATGGTCAAAGTAGCTGAGCCACTGTTGGAAAACGGATTAGAAACACACAGGTATTAAAAAAACCAGAAATTAGTTCCTGAAGTGACCAGTGACAGTCTCCCTCCATTCCTCTCTCAATGCAATACAAACTCCCTGTTGTCCACTGTCCTTTCATCCCACTCCAAGTTTTTGTCGTAGAAATCCAGAGGAATAACTTTTCTGGATTCAATGGAATTAAAGCAGAAGTGTGGGAGAAATCCCCAAGTGGAAGATCCTTCCTGCCTGACACCTGTACAGCATCTCTGTACGTAGGAAGCAATGTCACCGCTTTTCAGGTTACTCAGCGTGGTGTAACTGAAGTGCTCTGTGCAAGGTGCCCACCTCAGTGGGGTGTCACCCATGTACACGCTCCCTCTCGCTGAGGGCCTGGTAGGGTCAGCATCTGTCATGCTGGGTCTACCAACACTTCTGTACGTTGTCATCATGCAGGGCCTGTGCCCAGCGGGAGCAATTCTTTGTGCAGGTTATTCAGCTATTACTCTCCAGGAAATCTCTTAATCAGTGTAGGCCCTACTCTAATGAGCGGCAAGGCGTAAATTAGGCTCTCCAATGAAAAAAGCTATTGGTTTATTTGTTTTTTTTATTTCAACACAGTAATCTCCCTACAGAACATTCTAGGAAAGCACAAGAGAAATGTTTCTTCTGTGAGATGTAATTAACATAGTTTTCTTCCTGTTGCAAAGTATAATTGCAAATACAAACTGAGGCACAAGAATGGGGTTATTTTGGGCAACGGTTTGTGCATTTCAAAATACTGTGACGAGTTTGGTTTGTCAAGCTGAAGACAGGGCAGACGTGTCTCTCTCCCTTCCTGTTTAAACCAGTGGTCTGGGAAGGGTTGCCGTAACCTATAATGATGGTTAGCTTGCCAAAAGCAACTTGTTTCCCCCAATCTATAAATGCAGTTTTCCAAAGACTGAACATATGCCACAACATGCACATGCTTTTTGATCCTGTTTGGCATGGCAAACCCTGTTCCAATCTCAAGTAATGTTAAAACTTACACAGAAATACTCAGTTCTGACAAACCTGGTACATATACTTTCTCATACACAGCTCACACGAAGATGTGAAATATTCCTTCAAAGTCGAAGAAATGAGTCAGCAAAAGCATTTCCTAACCATGGAAGAACTTGACTAAACATGGGACCATTTTCATATTTCACCGGGTATTTGCAATTGCTCTTGAGGTGGCAAAGCAGTTAAACACATGTATAGCTGAGCTCCAGGAGTTGTTGAGAAAAGCAAAGTGGAGCGCAGCATGACGTGGCTGCACAGTTGCAGCCTAGGATAGCAGTGGTAAGGCACCTCCTGGCCGGAGGTCATTTTACCCAGATGGGTAATTCCCTGCAATGTGTCCCCACATGCAAAACGTATAATCCAAGACGGAAACAGAGGACTGAAATAACAAATGGTTTACTTTTCCCTGCTCTCCAAACAAGGTCAATCATTAAACAAAAATGAAAAATTGCATTCTGTCAGTGGAAAGCCTCACTAGTATAAGTAGGTATAACACACTTACTGAACTTGTTTGTATCTGGGCTCAATAGTCATTACTATAAATCTTTCTGAGCCAACGTACCTTAAAAAAGTATCAGCTACTTCCTATGTTATTTTCTCAAGTCACTGCAGGAATTTACAAGTAAATACTCTGGCCTCCATCCATAAGAAAAGGCACTGCAGCACATGCGGCATGGCTGAATAAATCACTGGGCAAAACCAGGCAACAACATCGCACAAGCAAACTCCTCGCATTGTATGCAGCTCAGGTAAAGTGAAACAAGGCTGGTCTGGCAGGGACCACATGGGATCAATACCCATTTGCCTGAGAGCTGCTCTCCCGTGACACACAGGAGTGTACTGCTGTGGCCCTCTTCTCACTGTGCAGAGCCTGTCTGGCCGTCCCTCTGTGCTGTCGGGGCCCGGGGGCTCTGGGCAGACTTGCACATCTTGGCAAGAAATCTGCTGAGCCTTCAGCAGCAGCATCACTGCCACTGCCCAGGGAGGTGGCAAAGCAACCTAGGGACATCAAAGGGTGCTTATCCCAACAGTCAAGGCACATGTTAGAAGGCTATAGGAGTGCACATGACTAAGCAGAAGCTGTATATGCACATAGCATATATTTTAAAATTAATTTTCTAGATATCAGAAGATATCTAGATATCTGTCAGAAGGTATCCCCATGCTACCTGGAAGGTGTTTGTTAAGATCTAAACCACATTTTCCAAAACAAGAGGAGCAACACAGGAGAAAGAAGGGAAGGTGGAAAGAATAAATATTTTGATTTCCAGGTAGTTGCACAAAGGCCACTGGACAAAACCTGAAGAGCTTCTTGAATCAAATTCCTGCTGAAAGCCAGGAACCTGAAAGGCATCCCCTCACATGTGTTTTGGCCCATTCGGTCTGGTGACTTACTCTGTCACAACACAACATTGACAGCTATGGCTCAGCAAGGGTTTTCCCAGAGACCTGACACTTCCAGAGAGCCTTTAGTAACAGATTACTCTTCTAGCTCTGTTTGTGGAGCTTGTGTCAGGTCTCGCTTTGCGTCAAGAGCAGATGCCAAGGACAGAGATGCTGAGACTGTTTCTCTCTGCAGCCAACGCGCACCCCTACCCTCCTGAAACACCATCAGGGTGCTGCTGCGAGCAGCTGCCCTCTTGCCCACCCCAATTCTGGCCACGTACAGCTGGGCAAGTGCCAGCGAGCTGTGCACAGCCTGAGGCATCGGACACATTTCACTCTTGCCTGCCAGCACAAACCTGCAAGGAAAATCCAATCACAAGCACGTAAGTCACTTCCTTTCTTAGCCATGCGTGAGGCACCAAATCCTAAACCAGCCCCATTACTCAGCAAGGCTTCAAGGTCCTGCTGCATTTTGCACTGACTCAAGCAGGGTGCTGACAGCAGAAGATGCATCTGTAACACCCAGGGTCATGGTGGCCCAGGCGGTCCTTGCCTAGCCAATGGCATAACATAAGCAAGCAGGCCTGAGGAGGGTGGGGGTGCCAGGCACAGCATGGATTTAGCATTCATCCGACACTGACGGTGATCGCTGGCATTGCCGCAGGGTCACAATCACAAGCATGTCTCCCTGTGGCCTGTCAAGGTGTGGAGGTTTTTTAAGGAAAAACAAGCAGGGAAAGGCACGGAAAATTTGTCAGACAAATCACGGAGTCAGCCAACTTGTGGGGAGGTGGCTTAAGCCAACCATTGCCTGCATTTGCCAGTAAGGGTTCTGCCTCGTGCATAGCACCTGAGGAGATCTGCTTGCTCATGACCCCCATCCACAGGCTCTGTTTGCTTGAAGCCTATTGCAGGTACACATCTCTCAGACAAAACACCTGGCACGTCTGCAGGCTTTGGAGAAACAACCTGACTGTCAGGAGGAACTGAGGTCCAAATTGCCCCTTTGTATATGAAACACAAAGAAATACAAATCAATTCTGAGCAACTCCAGAGGCATGACAGACTGCTTTGTTTCAGTAACATGTAAAGCCTTTAAACTGGGATTTTCCAGCAGCCTTCCAGTGCCAGGCAGGTGGCGTATGAATCATGTTTTGTCTGTCACATCAGCAAGGTAAGTGTGTCAATTCCTACAGCAAAGGGGATTAAAGCTCTCTGTTGCTCATGCTAATGACAGTAGGCTCCGGGCTGAGCAGTGCTTTACTCTTTAAAGAAAGAGGAAGATGCTCACACCAGACACAGAACATCTCTCCATTACAAGCTTTGCCTTCCTGCGGGTCTTTAATGACAGCACACCATTACAAGACAAGAAGAACCCCAAGTAAAAGTCTCTCTCAAGCACACAAACACTGAATATCCAGCCGTGTTAGGAAGACACTAATAGCTATTAGTAGGTACTTGTATATGAACTGAACTGAATTATACTAGCACTTTGCTACCTACACCACAAACTAATTCATTTATGGTTTCTGCAAGAAGGGGAGGTAAAAAGAGCATGCCATGCACATACCTTGAGAAAAATCTTCCTCTCGTGCCTGGCATGCTGACTGGCCACCGGCCCTTGCTAGGGGTCAGAGCCTGCAGCAGGCTCTGGAAATACAGATCCTACATGCAGAAAGGGTAAGAAACATGCAACATCACCGTTCCCCTTCTGATACAAGTCACACCAACGGGTTGGTTAGCGACAGTGGAGGATCAAAGAGAAAGAAAACAAGTAAAATACCTTTTTTTCCCACTTGTTTCTCATCTCCTGGAAAAGCACATCACAGTAGCTGCTCTGGGTACTTGGGTTGTCACCTGTGCACAGATCCAGCTGCCCCATGCTGGGCCATTTAGAGCCTCAGGGCTTTATCTCCCCTTGAAAAGGTTAGCTTTTGACCTGTGCCCTTGCACCTCCTATATGGCTGAGCACTTAAAAACCTTTTCCATAGTGCTCATGGCTATTGGAAATCTTCCGCAAACTCTGAGAAGTGGAATAGCTGTTTTGAAAACAGCCTGACAGAGCAAGTCCATGCAGAGCTCTGCACAACTCTGCCTCCTGAGCCCAGCATCCCTGGGAAGGGGCCCCCTTTACAATGCCCTGGATAAGGCCCTGACATGAAGCTGTGTACTAGTCGCTTTGTCCCTGAGAGCATGCTCTTTGAACAGGAGAGAAACCAAGGCTAACATCAGCTACTGGTGAGGCTTTTGTACCATGAGGCAGAAGTATTTTATTGCTGCTGTTAAAAATCGAGAGATTTAATCTCACTGGTGTCCTAATGCATACCTTGTTAACTTAATCTCATTTTCTAGTTAGTCATGAACTCTCAGATTGCATTCATGCCTTTAAACGAACGGGACTTTCAGGGATGAAGTATGGTGCATAGGTTGCTGCTGCCAAACCCAGCTAGTACCTTCCCCTCCCTTTAGGTGTGCCAGAGCAGACTGCCCAGACAGCACAACCCAGGACAGTGCCTGGCCACAGAGCTCAGTCCCTGGGGCATCAGCACCTCTGTTTCCCCACCGGAGAAGCGGATGCAGTGGCCATGGGTTGCAGCAGAGAGGATGAAAGCTCCTCCCTCGCAGCAAAACTCTGCTGGATGACACAGATGCCCCTCAGTTCCCCTCCACATCCCTGAGTGGAGAAACACAAGCCCCCACCCCAACAAACGCCTCCACCTACCAACTCAGGGGAGGTTTCTCTAGCTCTGAAACCCCAGGCCTGGGCAGTGTTTGAGCTGCATAGAGAAAAGGCCAAGTTTTGTTTTTCCAGTGACCGTAGTGATGCTCTGCTCTTTTCTGGGGTCTGGCCTTTTGTTTTAAGTGGCCTAGAGCCAGGCAGCACTAGTTAAGCAACAGCAAAACAGCTCTGGTCTAGCACAGTCCCTGTTAAAATCTTACTCCTGGCTGAGCAAACAGGAAGCTAAAAATTAACTACCTCCCTCAAGCACACCTCCACAAAAGCCCCTTTTGTAGGGCACACCGGTAAGGGCAGGCAGGACAATGTGGGGGCGGGGGGGGAAGCATCCAGGGCTTACAGAGAGGGGCTGTGCAGGGTGGCAACAGGGAGCGGAGACATCTTCCTGAGCAGGAGCTCAGGGAGAGGGCAAGAACATGTTAGACCTCATGTACCACAGCATCTCGCCTTAAACACATTCAGTACCCACCACAGCCACGGCTGGTGACAAGGGAGAGGGCACCAAGAGGGGACAGATCACTTTTTCCCCAAGAGAAAGGCAGAGTTTCCTGCCACCCATTTTCAGGATGACTTACTCATTGCTGGGAAGTGCCAAGAGCAGCAGCTGTTCCCCAGTTCTTGCACAGCAAATCCCATCTTGCCCCCAGGTGTGTGTCAGAGCTGGTTTCCAGCAACCAAAGGAAGCCCATGCAAGCCGGGAGGCAGCAGGGCAGTCACTGGGTCCAAACGAGGTGATGAAATCATCAGCTGCTTGTGACCCACCTCAAGCAGCTTTGCTTCAGGCATAGCTTAGAGACCAGCATACCTCCCTGTTAGTGATTTACATTCATAATACCTTAACTTCCTTGCATGGGAGCTGTCTCTGAAACCCAGGGAGCCCATCCAGGGAAAGCCAACCTGATATGTCCCTCATTACCTGCAGCACAAGCCTCCTCCTGCTAAGTGGAGATGGGACCTGTGCAAACTAACCTACAGGTCTTCAACATCCGACTTCTCTCATCACCAGTATAACAGTTATTTACCTTTTTACAGGTGACCATTTCATAGCAAGAACCATTCCTCTGCACTAATAATCTTGATTCAGACGCATTAATAATAAACAGGAATAAAGGCAAAGATTTTCCAGGCAGCAAATGCAACTCTGAGGAGGTCTGGGTCTCTTGAGGGTCCCCCACAGCACCTTCCTTTCACTCCTGTTTTGGCTCATTTCAAAAAGCAGAAAATGAAACTTGGAAGCACAGAAGAACCAGATACACTGAATAAGCAGGAGACTCTTCCACAAAACTGATATCTAAGCAATTTCATTAAGGAATCCCCTGACCTCTCTTTGGCTGGGAATTTTGGACAGTTGGAGCAAGAAGCCAGGACCAGTTTACTCAGGATGGAGCAGAGGAGGCGAGCACTGACGGAGGGCAGATCAGGGAAAAATGAAACACCGGGGTGGAAATGCATAGCAGAAAAGGCAAGGCTGGAGAAACAGGAGTGGAAAAAAGGCCTAAGGGAAAAAATGCAAATAGAGGAGAAAAGTCAGAAGGCTGGCAGGGGAGAAGGTTTGAAGCACAGGTAGCTGAGGAAACTGACCTGGAAAGCGGGGGGAGGGAAAGCAAAATGAGAAAGAGGAATCCACTCCAAAAGGCAGAGCTGGTTAGTCAGAGGCAGAGCTGAAACAGAGGGAAAGAGCATGGCCCGAGCCACCCTGTCCCCACCAGCACTACACAGCCTTCTGCCCAAGTCTGTGGCAATGGTCCCTGCTGGGGCAGGTCCGCCAGCATCTATACTCCTGCATCAGCTCTGCTTTCATGAGCCTGATCACTTAATTATATATTATCCTCAGGGAATCAACTTGCAAGCTCTGCTGCAGAGCTTGGTGTGATCTGCCTAAAAAAATTTAGAGTGTAAACTTAACTGCCATTTGTGGCGCAAATATTGGTGCTCACACAGCACTCTGAATTTCTATAGCTTACCTAAAGGTGTCCCCACTATCGCTGACATGTACAGCGTACACTGTCAGCAAGACTCCACTCAAATACACTGCCAACAGCAACTCTTTTATCCAATTTCTCCCAAGGTGTTTTCCACACACACCAGCACGCTCCATCCTGCTCCTCTGCCATATGCTCATCTTGAGTGAGCTCACCGGGCAGGTGCGGGACAACCAGGGGATCAGGCCCAGCCAGCATGGCTTCATGAAAGGCAGGTCCTGCCTGACCAACCTGATCTCCTTCTATGACCGGGTGACCCGCCTAGTAGATGAGGGCAAGGCTGTGGATGTTGTCTACCTGGACTTTAGTAAGGCCTTTGACATGGTCTCCCACGGCATTCTCATGGAGAAGTTGGCAGCTCACGGCTTGGATGGGCATACACTTTGCTGGGTAAAAAACTGGCTGGATGGCCGAGCCCAGAGAGTGGTGGTGAATGGAGTGAAATC
>WAAD01002325.1:82833-112802 GCA_013389945.1 Fregata magnificens
CCCCCAGCTTGCCCTGCCTGCGGAGGGCGGCTGCCTCCCGCTTCGGTGGTGTGTGGCCTGCCCCTGGCATCGCTGCCATGGCCGCCAGCCCTCGCCTGGGCCCCGCTCGATGCCCAACTGCCGGCTTTACCACGTGGGGACGGCACTTTGTCCACCCTGGGTGGCTTGTCCAGCCCTGCTCCCCCTGGCTGGACCCTGGCAGCCGCCCCAGGCTGTCCCTCCCTGTGGGGCTGGGGAGTAGCTGGCCTCACTTCCCTGCTCCCCACTTTCCCCGCCACGGTGCTCTCACCTGCCTTGCGGCCGCCGGCCATCCCCAGGGCGGTGGTGCAGTCCCCCTTGCTCACCCCGGGGGAAGCCATGGTGGTGCCCAGGTGGGTGCTGGCCCCCTCGGCTGGGACAGCGGCAGCAGCCTCCTCCTCACCACCCTGGCGGGGGGTGGTGACAGCCAGGTGGCCCAGCCTCCCCTCGAACCTCTGCCCCTCACCTCTCCCCTCATCATCACCGTTCTCACGGATGCCAGCCCCCGCGGGGGCAGTAACGTCACCACCGGCGACCCTCCAGGGGCCGGGGGCCACCGGTCCTTCTCCATCACCAATGGCGGTAGCACCGTCCTCATCATCTCCTGTGGGACGGCCATCCCCAGGGCTGCTGGTGACGCCGTCCCCATGGCTCGGGGTGGCTGTGGTGGCTGGTCCTTCAGGCTGCCCACGAGTAGGGATGCCATCATTGTCATTGCCATCAAGTGCAGCAGTGATGGCCAGCCCAGGCAGGGAGCTGCTGGTTCCCGCAGTGGCGATGCCGTCATCCTCACTGCCAACAGTGGCACCAGCCTGGGTGGTTTCTTGCTCCCCCACGTGGATGTTGGCCCTCCCAATGAAGATGTTGACCTCATCGTCCTTGTCCGGAGAGATTTGGGTGAAGCTGGTGGCCCTCTCTGTGCTGCCCACCTTCCCGTGGGTGACAGTGACGGTGCCCAAGTCAGGGATGTAAGCGTATTCATCCACACCTTTGGCGTCAACTTGGACGTCCTCCATCTTCTCGGTGACGGAGGTGAGAGCGGTGCCTCCTGTCCCTGTGCCCTGCATGGTGCCCTCCTGCCCTTGGCCAGGGACGGTGGCCTCGCCGCTGCCCTCATCCCCAGCCCCTCCAGTGGCAGGAGCCCTCTCCCTCCCTGCTGTCGTGGCCCCCTCCACTGGAACCCCCCTGGGGGCACCATCGTCCCTGTCCTCACTCCTGACACTGGACCTGTTCCCCGCCACGGCCTCGCTGGGGCGTCCTCCCTGGGGGAGAATGGAAACACCACTGTCGACTTCAACCACCAAATCCAGGTCACCACTGCCCTCTGAGCTGGCCGGGGTGGGACCCACGACGCTGACACCACCGCGCGCTCGCGTGCTGGTGCCCGGGCGAGGACTGTGAGCATCCCCACCAATGCCCGGGGCAGTGCGGTTTTTGGGCTTGAGGATGGTCCCGTTCTCCATCGCACTGGTGCTGCCATTGTCACCTCGCTCCGGGGCCGCCCCGTCCTTTGTCGGCCCCCGACTGGCATTGTCCTCGCCCAGCCGCTGACCGGGGACGGTGCTCTGGCTGTCAGCCTCTTCCTTCTGTGCAGTACACACAAGGGAGAGGTCAGGGCCAGCCCCGGCACTCGCCAGCTGCATGGTGCACCGCAGCCAAGCCAGGGTCTTGCCATGCCACCCGGCTGCCTCCTCACCTTTATCTGTGTCTGATTCCTCCGCGTTGAAAATGAGTAGACGTATTTGAAAACGTAGAAGCCATGCTTGGCATTGCAGCCTTTCAGCAGTATCTGGTGGGGAAGAAAATAACCAAACCCCACTATTTTCTTATTAAACGTGATGGCAGTAGCTTCCCTTGCTGTGCCTGGCACCACAGCAGGGTCCCACTAGCACCCGCTGGGGCCCCAGGGCAGGCAATAGCTCCCACCACCTCGTGGCCGCCAGCGTGGGCAGGGACCAGGGCGGGACATGTGTGTTCGCCTCCTGGGCTCTGGGGTTTGGTTACCCCTTGGGCTCATTTTCTGCCTTCGCGTGCTTTCAAGAGCTGTGGGTTGTTTTTTTTTTTTTTTTTTGCAAGGTAGCTTATGGCTTGAATAAACAACCTGGTTGATCGTCCCATCAGATATGAGTGATGGGACCAACGGTGACCGAAGTGCTGGAAGGACAGCAGCTGGCTTCCAATAGGTAAAACCAGGCATTTTGTTCCACGCTACTCATCTGAATTTTGCTACTGATGTATTTTACACCGATACACCTTGAAAAAAACCCATAGCACCTACACCTGGGATTTTTACAACCTCATCTTGGGTGCCCCAAGCGTTTGTGCTCTGGGTCTGGGCAGGGGCAGAGGAGCAGCTGGGGGGGGCGGGGGGGGAAGCCCTTCCCTCGCCTGAGTACATCACACGTTTCCCTCCCCTGCTCTTCGTAAGGGCTGCTCGGATGCAAGGGGACCGCCAGTCTCTTTTTCTGTGGCTCACTGGGGTTCCCTCCAAAAGCGGCTTTTTCTTGCTGCGCCTCCGGTGCAGGGCACCCCACAGGGTCCAGATGGGGCAAGGGGGGACATACCCGGTGCTGTCCGACGCAGTTCCCAGCAGCTCTCCCGGGTAGCGGCGGGGGCACCTGTGGGCAGCAAAACACAAGTGAGAGCTGAGGTGTTAAACTTCTCCCCAGCATCTAGGTGGCTGCCAATGCCTGCTGCAGGCCACCCACCCTGCCCAGCGTGATAGGCACGCCACAGTGTCCAGGGAAGGGTGAGAAAACTGTGTTGATAAGCCAATAAATTCCCGGGCACTACGTGGGGTGCCGGCTTAAAGCCAGCAATAAGAAAGGTCAAAAACCCATTTCCAGGGACTGAAAAATATTGCAAATTCTGCGGCAGCATGCTTGCATTGCATGCTACTTTTAATAGGATATTGTTGGTCTGCAAATACCCTTTTACTGGATTCTGCTGCTGAGTATTTTTATTGCAGAGCAGTTTTAATACACGACACCACTGCTCACACCACAATGCTCCAACTTACGGCTGGGATCTGACTGCAATGGGAGCCTGGAGCTGGTTAACTGGCGGGGATTCCCAGCGTTTACCAGGCAACTGAGCAGCGATGCCTGTGCCCTCACAGCCAGGTTTCTGTATATGCTTGCAAGCTTCCGGCTTCCCCTGATTATCCTGGCATCTTCTGGGATGTATTGGCCAGTGCCTCCCTCAGGGATGGGGGACCTGGAGGTGGGAGCATCCTGTGAGCCCCACCAAGCCATTTCAGGGCATTCCCCACATGCCAGAGGGGGAGACGGCCCCACGGAGGGGAGCCCCCTCCGGTCCTAGCAAAATCAGCCACACAAGCATCCCAAGACCAGCTGAAAGGGGCAAAAATGCACCCCAGAGTATTAAATATTCCCAGCTTATTCCACTGTTTGTGAACGATGTCAAAGGCTGGATTACAGCCCTGGTTACGCAGCAAGAGTATTAACCAGCTCTCTTCTGTGCCCTTATCTGAAAAGCAAATCTGTGCTGATTTATTGCCTTCCCCTGTGCTGCCCTGCAACAAACCCGGTTGTGCAAACTTACCATGGGGGCTAAAGGACACACGGCCAGGGCCCAGCCCTCAGGGAAGATGTGGTTTCCCTCCTCCTTACCCTGCCGGAAAAGCAAGCCTTCGCCGGGAGCAGATTTTCACTCTAGCTGTGTATTTAGTATGTTGGGCAACAGTTTTGCAGGACAAAAATGGCTGCTATCATATTTATCTTAGTTTGCCCTTTGTTTCAATTATATTTGTCCAAATTTCACATTAGGAGAGCTGGAATATAATTGCAGGTGCCCCTCCAACCCGTTACCCACATGGGTAAGGCGAGCATGCTCCCCCCACCTCCCTTCCTGTGGCTCCGCCTGGGCTGTTCCCAGACCAAAAGCTCTGGGCAGATCCCAAATCCACAGAAATCAAGAGGAAGAGTTACAGCGACCCAGACCGGCCCTTGCACAATGCCCTAATTGCTAAATCAAAGGGACATGCTCAGGCACCTCAGTGCTAATATATATTTTTCCTTCTGGGTTCACCTCTGCACCAGCACCTCAGTCCCCCGCCCCAAGCCCCAGAGGTGCTATATGCAAGTACAACTCATGTTTTCCTGCTGCTGAAAGCGTGCCGGGGCGCACTGGGTGGTACACCCCACGCTTTTGGAGGGACGCTGGGAAGCTGGGGAGAGCGATACTCACGGGTGTCGAGAGGGCCGTGCTGAGCAGGCACAGGCACAGGCAGACGAGGGCTGTTTGCATCTTGGGCAGCTCCTGGGGGCACAAAGCGAAGCATCACTGAAGTTTCTCTTCCCGGGACTTGCGGTCCTCAACAGTCCTGGTCAGCAGCAACCCAAAAGCTCCTGCTATCCCAAAGTCCCCATGGCAGCGGGGTTATCCTGTGACCACGGCTTTCCCCAGCCTTTGCGGTGGCCCTCGGCATCGCTCTGCCTCTCTGCACTCCTCACAGCAAAGGCGATGCTCTTGCCATCTGCATACAGCAGCGAGGCAAGGACATGTGCACGGCCAGCAGCACCGAGTGAGCGCTCTGGCGCCAGGTGTTAAAGCTTCTTAACTCGCTCTGTCAAAGCAGCTTGGGTGGGTATGGATATTTGCAATAAATGACCACCAAAACCGCTGCAGGCTAAGCCATACAGTCTTAAGTCTGAATTAAGAAACTCGCACACTATTTTCAACAGCACTGATAAATGGCAGGAGACAATAGCTCTGTTGGCTAATAATTCTCATTTCACCCATTCACTCTGGCTTGTATTTTCAGCCATGCAAGCGTTGCTACAGAAACCATCGGAAGGAAAATCATGCATAAGGATCAGCAGCACAAAGCAACGTAGGCTCAAGAGAGTGCAACGCAGAGATGCGCACAGCTGAGGCTCGGGCCGTCTCCCTGTCCCCACCGCAGCTTGCCCAGAATGAAAGCAGGAGATGCCCTGTTCAGGGAGGGCAGAGCCGAAGGGCTGGGGAGAGACAGGGCAAGCAAACTAGGTAAGAAGATTACCTTTCGCTGTCAGAGGCAGGTCCCAGTGGCAGACCGTGGAGGCTGTGCCCACTTTGCTGAAATTTAAAGTTGGCCCCGGGCACGCAGAGCCAATCAGCTCCTGCCCAGGGACATTTGTCAGGGCTGGCAGCACCCGCAGATAACCAGGGGGAGTAATTTCCAGCTAAAAATGTGTTTGTGGTGGAAGACAGCTATCAAATGTTCCACCTGGCTGGATAAACAGAAAGCACAGTTTATAAATATCTGTTCTGAAGGCGAAATTGCTCGATGATTAGCGCAGATCTTAGCATGGCACACATCCAGCCTGGTTATTGATAAGAGGGGGTGCAGCGGGTCGTAGCATGCTCACCATGACCGACATGGGAGAGGCAGCAGGGCTGCAGAAAGGGAAGGGCGATACACTGAGCCTGGCCCAGTCGCGGCTACAGCTGGCACCACAGGGCAGCACTGGCCAAGCTGAGAGCCGCTGCCACGCCGTAGCCTCCAACACTTGCTTTTTTGGGTTTCAACCTCAACCCCCCTGAGCTAAGCCTGGTGCAAGTGTGAAATAGAAGAGTGGTAAAAAAGGGAAGAAAAAGGAATTTTTTTCATGCGCTGCTTGCACAGGTCCCTTCAAGCCCACCTTTGCTGTGGGAAGGTGCTACGAGGATGTGCACGGTGTATGTACTCTCCTCCTGCCCCCCTCTAGCTTTGGTGGTATTGCTGGTCGCCTACGCATATGCCAAGGAGGGTTCCCCTGCTGCGGCCAGCCTAGCTCAGCTGCTGACTGTGGTGATGCTGACAATAGCTCCCATCCCACCCGCCACCCTGCCCTGACCCAAACCCTGGGAGCAGGCACGACCACTGTACTAATGCCAGAAATGCTTAAACCATCAGCATCCAGCCTCAGGCAGGAGCAAATCTCAGAGCCAGGAGGAACCTTGCCCTTTCCCCCTGGCCAGGTAGCCGCAGTCGGATGCTGCCCCACAGGTATTGGAGCAGCCAGCCGGTGTGCCTTGGCTCGGGGAGGCAGAGCTTTGGCTGGGTGCCTGGGGGGGCTGACGCACACAGGGCCGGGCTGGGTGCCCCGTGTGAGCAGGACCCAGCCCCCAGCAGTGCCAGGGCCCTTTGTCTGTGCTGGTTCCCTGACGTCTTTGGGCACCCCCCAGGGATGTGGACGATGGGGCTCTCGTGTTCCCCCCGCCAGCCACGAGCATGTGCAGGGCTCCCCAGTGCCACCATAGGGATTTGGCCCCGGCAGTGCCCACCCTGCAGACAGCACCCCCTGCCACCCCAGCAGCTGCAGCCCAGCTTTGACACACAGAGGTGGTTTTGTACAGTGGCCAGCAGCTTGCTGCTGCGAGAATAGAAACTCGTTTTGCAGTTGGACCTGTATTGGCAGCTGAACACAGGTTTCCTTTCCAGGAGTGCGAAGGCAACGCAGTACCTGCCCTAACCCGTGCATGAGGGCCATCGCTTTTCCTAAATGGGGGCACCTGCCTGAAACCCAGTGGGATTTGGTCCTTCCCCATCCCTGGTGCTGATGCCCAGTTGGCTGGGGCCACACGCCCATGGGGAGGTGACTCTGGGCAGAGATCCTGGGGACCACAAGCTGGGCATCCCCATCCCTGACACAGGAGGCGAGTGGACACACCGCTGTCACTGTGACAGCCCTACCTTGCCCTGGGGACGAGGCTGTGTGGCAGGAAGAGATGTGGACCATTTTGGGCTGCAGCACCGGTGTCCAAAACATGTCCGAGGTGCCCAGCCTCTGTGGGACCCACATGCATGACGCAGGGATGCAGAAGCAAAGTTCTCATTACAGGGGTGTGCATCTACAGCTAGTGATGCACGGAAAGAGAAATTGTCTTTACCTTTATTAATATTGCCTGGTGTGTGGTCTAGGCCATGGGAGGTACACTACCGAGGAGCGGAAGATGTGGTAAAGCTCTCGTCGCCCACATGTTGCAAATTCACATCAACTCTACATAAGATGTGGCAGTAACCCCACAGCAGTGACCCTAAAAATGCCCTTCCACTTTTCGGAGGGGACTCTACAGAGTTAGCCTTTCTGTTCCTCCCTCCTTTTTTGTGCATCTGAGCTAGAATAAAGGGGTTTAACCCTGAGCAGCATGAGCACCTGTAGCCCCTCAGCCCACCAAGCACCGTGCTGCCCCACTGACCCCAGCAAATTCAGTAGCAAACCCTTTGTCACCAACAAGCTCAGTTCGGTTGCTTTATTTCATTTCACTTTGCGAGATACAAAAAAAAAAAAAAGCCTGGGACAGAGCTGGTGCACACGGCGAGCTGCCTGGCGTCCCCTCTGGCACGCGGCGGCTGCAGTGAGCCTTCGGATGCACGTTCCTGAGTGGGATGGGGCAGGCGGGGGGCAGCACTGGGGCCGCCCCCCCAACCGCTCACTGGCTGTAGTAGTAATCCTGGCCGTACACATCATAGCCATGCCCCTTGTAGTAGCCATACTCGTCCTCGTAGGCCCGGTAGCTGTCCCCGCGGGTGTACTCGTCCTGCTCCCCATAGCTGCCATCAGTGGTGCCCTCGTCCCCCCGGCCGTGGCCCCTGGCCGTCACCTCATACTCCCACTGCTCCCCGGCTGTGGTGGCGTCCGTGAATCCCCCATCTGCCGTAGTGGTCGCCTGGGACAGCCCCTCTTCGCTCGTGGTGCTGGCAACGGTGGCGGCTTCGGTTTCCTCCTCCTCCTCCTCCTCCTCCTCCTCTTCTTCTTCTTCCTCCTCCTCCTCCTCTTCTTCCTCGGCTGCCCCAGTGCCCTCCTCAGCCACCGCAGTGCCATTGCCGTGAGGTCCATCTGCCCCCTCGGTGGTGTTGGTGCTTGTGCCGTTGACGCTATTCTCGTTCTCGGCTACCTCTTCTTCCTCCTCCTCCTCTTCCTCCTCATTCTCGTCACTGTCTTCATTTTCGGAGTCACCCCCCTTGCCAGCAGCACTGTTCCTGCCCCCCTTCAGGGGCCCTTGGCAGCCCTTGCCCTGGCGGGGGGGGAAAATAACCCAGCATTAGTTGGGTGTTGGGGGGTCGCAGCTTTTTGGTGCTGTGTGGCATGGGGCAGGCGTGTGCACAGCTGAGCATGCCCCCTGCGCCTTGCATGGCAAGGCTGCCTTTTTGGGGTGCCCCTTCTGACACTCCCACCGGGTTAATGCCCAGAGCTTGGCCCAGCCATAGGAATCTTGCACAGCAGACCCCCGAGCAGAATTGGGGTGCAGGGCATCCCATGGGTGCAAGCAAGCATGCAGTGAACATACCCCCCCGCCAAGGGTGCTCCCCTCCAGCCCCCCAAACCACACCTGCTGGGGGGATGCGACGTGTCCTCCCAGCCCGCCCTGGCTGTCCCCGGGGGCTGCTCCAGCAGGGTGGCCAGCTGCCTCGGTGCCAGCATGGGATGGCTCCTGCAGGGACAGGGAGAGGATGGGGCAAGTGGTCAGCAGCGGGAGCGGAGCACAGCCCTCCCAGCAGCGAGGGGGGCACGCAGCATCCCCACGTGGCGTTTGGGTGCTGCTCCAAGTTTCCTGCTTTCCCATGGGTCTCACCCTAGGCTGAAATCGAGAAGCTGCAGCAGGGCAGCCTGAGCTGTGCAATTAAGTGGTGGTGGCTGGAGTCGGGTGTTCCCATTCTATCTACACATTTTGCTTTACAAAGCATCTAAAGGTTTGCTTTTGAAGTTACCTCTCCTGGTTTCCAATAAACAAAGCAAGCCACAGGCGCACTACATGCAGACACACTATGCACCAGGTGTAGATAGCTGGCGAGAGCGTGACGGCTCAAAGCCAGGCGTGAGCCCGAACCCCACCAGCAATAAGTCATCAGCACCACTCGGCTCCAGAGACCACTCAGCGGAGCGGGTCTCTCAGCAGGCTGCACGGCAGTCTGTGCTGCTAAAAAAGGCAATGAATAACGAAAATGCAAGGCAGAGTCTGGAGCAACCACTGAGGAACTGGTGGGGCAGCTCACCCTGTCTCCAGCCTGGGAGGAGGAGCACCTTGCCACCAGCAAATGAACTCAGCCTTGGGGGGGAAGATGCAGGGTCACTGCCATCCCTGCCCTGGGCAATCCCCGCTGCTTGCGTGCCAAGACCAAGGATGCTCATCCTGGCGTTTTGGGCCAACTCAGACACTTAAAATATGGGTGCATCTGGTGCCAGAGAAAACCCAGGCTGTTTTCCTCTCCACTGGAGGAGCTGCCAAATTGCATGGTACAGCCAGCTGTGCCAATGGGAGAGATGCCCCCCATCTAGCAGCCGATATAATGGTGCTCTTTACAGACCTGAAGTGACCTTGGGGCCTTTCATCACGATTTATCTTGCTGACCACCCCCTGCCAGCGAAGGCACACAGCATCCTTGCTCAGGAACGGCCACTGCTCTGATGCCCTTGAAACGAAAGGGGCAGCCCCAAACAGCAGCTGCATTCCTGCATATCACTTAATTTCTTCCTCGGGAATGAAATCCCCACTTTGGCTGTCTCATCCCCCTACTCAAAGTTATCCCTAGTGATTGCAGTGGTAGGGGAGAGTAACAGGCAGAAAGGGGCAAATTGCAGGGAGGTGCTGGGGCTGGCAGAGGCGCCTGGCGGATGGGGGCCACCCCACGCTGCACCCCAGCCCCAGGTGGCCCTCCAAAGGGGGTTTTAAGACCAGATGCCTAGGCTTACGCTCCTGTTAAAAAGACCCTTGAAATTAGCATTCAAATCATTAAATTAAAAAAAAAAAAAAAAAAAAAAAAAAAAAAAAAAAAAAGTGATTAGACCCAACACATAGGTTTCCAGATCCCTGTCTCAAAGCACCTGTGTGCCTGAGACCACTGGATTATTTCTGAGCATTTGCAGCCCAGTGAGGCACAAGAGACCTTTGTAATCCCTGGTGTTTAATTTTGGACCTGGGTGACTCTTGCAAATGCAGCAGTGCCTGAGCTCATGTTGACCCAGCAGACAGGAGCAGCGTTATCGGCTGGGCTGGTACAAATGTGGATTTCCCAGTACAGCATCAGTTTGTGTCGCTCCACACGCACACGTGCAGAGCATAACTATATTTCCATAGCAATTTTATCAGCGCTATGGTGGCAACGCACCCAGAAAGGGGAAGGTAAGAGGAGTCCCTAACAGTGCCTTTTGCCTTGCTGGTGAGCCTCCCTGCTTCTGCCCTTTGGCCCGTCCTGCTCCTTTCTGAGCCACTGAAAATGGAAACCCGGAAAGTTTGTCTCAGGGTTGTTTGGTGCATCCCCCACCCATCCTCTTTAAAAAAAGAAGAAAAAGGAAAAAATATACAAAAAATAATAAAATAAAGCCCAGAGTAGAAAATCCAGTCACATCCAGAGTGCAAGGCTGTGGGCGGTCAGCGGCCACAAATGCTGATGAGCAGAGACTACAAAACCAAAGAAAGTTCCCAAATTCCAGTATTTGTTTTGCAGGCTGCTGGTTTGCCGTACTCACCCCCCCTTCCTCCTCCTCCGAGCCGTCCCCCTCTTCCTCCGATGAGTCACTGCCCTAAGGAGAGGGAAAACCGAGCCGTAGCCAGGCTGGCGGGTCTCCATTGATGTCACGAGTGCAACGGTCTCAGCCCAGCCCTGCAGGCCAGTGGTAGACGGGGCGCAAACCGTGCCCCCATCTCATTTGGGCCAATATCTCCACATTTGGTGAGCAGCGAAGCATCAGCAACCCCTCCGAAGCACCCACCTGGTACCGTCGCTGCGGGGGATGCACGTAGGCGTATCTGTACAGGTAATACCGGTGCCTGTTCTTGAACACCTACCGGGAGAAGAAGGGGTAAATCCCATCAGTCTGGGGGCTTGGGTACAGGAGCGACTGAAGCGTCCTCGTCCTCAAGGCCGGCGCTGCATGGGGCTGGGCATGCAGGGTGGGGGGAGACCCTACCGCATTTTCTTCTGAGTCGTCCAACTTGGCTTGCCGCAGCCAGCTCTTGACCTGGGGGAAAGGCTGGGTTGGCACGCACCCCACACCAGCCCCGGCGAGGCCGGGGGTCCCCCCACTGCCTGGCACTCACCGAGAAGGCGCACGCCATCCCCACCAGGCAGGCGAAGACCAGGGCAGTCCTCATGGCTGCTTTCTCTAGGAACAGCGAAACACGGCGAGGGCTTGCTTTTCAGCTAGAAAGCACCGTCACTACCCCAAACCATACAGGTGTTTGTGTCCACATGGGTGAGCGGGGAGAAGAAAGGCTGATCTCCAGCCACCTCTCGATGGAGTCACGCATTGCTGTCCCTGAGCAGGACTACTCGCTCCTGCTTCCCCATCACCTGCGAGCAAGTGGGGAAAACCAATCCCTGCCAGAGGAGCAGCCGGAGGGAGTGCTGCCCACTGTGGCTGCCCTCCCACAGCCCTGCAACCTGCTTGGGCTCTGCCCAGGGAGCAACGCCCCTGGGAATTACACCGCAGAGAGTTTAAACTCATTGAGGAAAAATAAATAAGCAAACAAATAAAGGAATATAATCAGCTTCTACAGTCTGCCATTGGCAAAAATAGCAGCGGCGAGGCACTAATGCAAGGAACCCCCTGCAGGCATATCCAGGGGGGGAGGCTTGGCTCTGGGCAGGTCTGAGCTGCACCCCCTAAGCACCAAAAGCAGGTCTGCCCTCCTCCATCCCGGTCCCAGCAAGGAGCACGTCTGACCCTTGCCGCAGCGCCCCAGTCTACCCCCAGGGAGGGATGCTCCCGGCATCCCCCCAGGCTCAGCCAGGCCCACTAACCTTCCTTTTTCCTACCCTTCCTCCGGCTAAACTCACCATCAGCTGTGCTGAGGTTTGGGGGGAGTTGTTATTATATTTATCTGCACTTTAAGTTTCCCCATCTTCATTTAACTCAGGCTAGAAAACAACCGGCCACAAGCTTCCCTGGTCGTGCAGCAAGGCTCTGGATGCTCATGCCCTCCACACAAGTGCTTCATGAAGTCACATACCCAGGAAAGCTAAAAGCAGCATCCAGTCCTGCCAGCAAGCTGAGACCCCATCCCCCTGCAAAAAGCAGATGGCAATGCACAACCCAGTTGGGAAAAGAAGCAGCAAGCTTACCCCACCACAGCACCGAGGGCTACCTGCGGAGTCGGCCGGCACAGATTTCCTCCTGCCTCTGCCCCGCCGGGATATAAGGTCTATTTTTGCCCCCCCCCCCCAAGCCAGTCGCCGCCCTGCCCGGAGTGACGCCAGCCTGCCAGCATGCGCCAGAAAACCCCCAAACTTCAACGCTGGCAGATTTGGTGCACAAACATAGCGCCCCGTGCCACTGCCAAACCCGGGGAGGTTTGCACCGCATCGCTTAATTGAGGGTCTGGCCTCAGAGGAACGGCCGGGAGGCCAGAGGGTATAATAACACTCTGGGTTTAAATTAAAATAAATATTGGGAAATCTGTTCTCAGGAGGTGTCTACCTCCCTTTTTGGGAAATTCTGTCACTGTTTTTTCAAGAAGACAAAAAAGACCAACCTCAAAGGCCCGGCTCCACAGTCACTTGGGCATAACCATTGGACAAAAAAAGGCTAAATCCAAACAAGTCCCTCTCCAGGCTGCTTGCAAAGGTGAAACGGGCCTTGGGAAGGGCAGGGAAAGAAAAGGGAACTCAGATACAGGTGTCACCAGTCCCCCTTTGAGAGCCATTTCTGCCACAGTGATGCTACAAAACGCATGTCTGCTTCGTGTTTTGTGGCCCCTGAGCCACACAGACCCACACCGGGGCCAGCCTAGCACGCCACTCTCCAAAATCAGGTATCCCCCAGCTGAAATCTGGCGGCTCTGTACACGTCCCTAGCAAAGCAGAATAACTGCCTGGGGCAAAAAAAAATGCAAAAAACCCCACCCTCACGGCCACCCAAAGCTCAGCGGGGACCTTGGTGGCAGGATACGGCCAGTGGTCGGAGCCCACCCCTCCTTGCCCTGTGCCTGAAAGCAGGGGATGGGGGCACGCGGGTGCTGCGGCTGCCCCCCCTGCACCCACCTCTGCAGGGGCATCCTTTCTTCTTTCCCTATATTTATCGTTTCCTGCTGGGATTTCAGACGCCCTGCTCTCCAGTGCACCTCTGCTTCCTCTTTCCCACATTTTTCTTGCACCCATCAGCAAAGGCCCCTTGCCGCTCCTGCATGCGGCCGGGCTGCAGTGGCTCAGGGGAACGGCTCCTCGCCAAATGCAGCTTTGCTTTGCACAGTGGCAAGGAGAATTGCAAATCCCACCCAATGCCTTCAGCCCTACAACTCTCAGGCAGGGAATGGCGGGGCTGGAAAATGCATGCCTTCAAGCAGGTAGATGATGTGCAGGTTAGCCGGTGATAAAACTATGGTTATTTAGGGCAGAAAAATCTGCTTTGCAGTGCAAGACCTGAACGCTCACGTTTCTGCTCAAAACTGGGGGTTGCACTTGCTGAAAGCCACACCCACATCCAGGGGAGCCCAGTTTGAGTCTGAATTTGATTGGGAAGCAAGGATTTCCAGTTAACCAAATTCCCAGGTTGCGACCAGAAAGACAAAGCCTTTTTTGTTGTTGTTATTTTGTCTTCTTGCTCATCGCCACATCCACAGGTACATCGTGGGGAGTTGCTAATTACTGACGAAACGCCATGCACATCACACGCTTTTGGGGAGGGAGAGGTCCCTTGCAGACCCCCGGGGGTCCAGCAGCCCTGGCAGCAAGCTGGGCCGCGTGCCTGCTGTGCAAACCCTGGGGCTGCAGGGCGCAGCTGCGCCTGCCCCCTGGGCTTCAAAGCCCTTGTGTCACTGTGAGGAGCCGTAATTACAAGGGAGGCCTGGAGCTGGCCGTGGCTTTCAGCTGGCGCCTTGGGCCAGGAAAACCCACACACAAAAAAAAAAAAGAAAAGGAAAAAAAGAAAAGAAAAGGAAAAAAAAAAAAAAAAAGAAGCCATGCAGTTTTCCGATGCCAACGCAGCAGCCTCTGGTAAAGAGAGAGACAAGCATCATGAAGGACCTGGTGCCCCCCCAGCTCTGCTTCCCACTGCCACACGCCGTCATGGGCTGCCCTGCGCAGGAGAGCAGCAAGCACGTGCCCAGCTTTGAGCTTATATTTCATCAGGGCTGGGGAACAGAGAGTGCTGGTGGGAGGTGATTTTTAATGTAATTAAAGGGCTGCTGCTCCAGGCTGCTTAAAAAAAGAAAACTGACTATAAAAACGTGTATTTCACCCAAGATCCCTAAAAAGCACCAGGATAATTAATGTGTGCCAAAGTGCCTCGCACAGCCAGCACCTATGTTTAGCTCCTGGGCCAGGGAGCGGGTGCTGCCTGGGCAGGCCACCGGCAGCAGCAACCTCACAGCACCATGCAGGGAGACCAGCAGGGAAGTCAGCCAAATGCATCCAAAACATTTCCATTTAAAATAATAATAATAATAATAAAAAAATTTTAAAAAGCATCACATCTCACGGTTGGCGCATTGGTCTTTTAATGCTTTTACAAGAGCTCCAGCTCTCCAAGGCAGCAGGGCTCAGAGGTCACCCCTTTGCCCAAAAGCATCGTGTGGTATCTGGTATTAAAAGTGATTGCAGGATCTGACACACGTATGAAAATAATCTCGCCTTTGTAGATAAACAGCTGGAAACAAAACACAGAACAGCTCGCCTGCCTCCCGGGGATGTGCCAACAGGTGACAGCAGCAAAAACCCATTTTTTGGGAGCACGTTGAGACGACGAGGCAGGTGAGCAGCATGCAGCCCACGTGCGCAAATACAATGGTTTCCCTTCTGTACTCCCATCAGTTTTTTAACATGTACAAGTATGCTGCTGTGTTGCTCATTACACGCTTTGGCAAGTGAGCCAGGGGTTAGGCAGGCAGCCCGCTCCCCAAGCCCTGCATGGGCACATCGCTGCCCTTGCACAGCAGATGATGACAATCCCCCCAGGCAGCCGCTGCCGCACTCAAGCCTCGCCGTCGGTCCCGTGACCCAACGCTGGTGGGGTTTGCACCAGCCGCTGGCACCAGCTTTGCGCTGCAACCGGGTGGGCTTGCACCCAGCATGGTCCAGCAAGGGCACTGCGTACAGTTTTGATGTAATTGCCCGAGCCTGTGGAGACCTCATGGTCAGAGTGTCCCTGCCTGGCACAGGCTGACATGGCTCCTGTGTCCAAATTTAATCATTATTTTTGCAGGGTGGTAAATGAGCAGAGCAGCGTGCTCCCGTCCTGTCCGGGTCCACCACGGGGCTGAGGCTGTGGTTGGGGCTGCACCGTCCTATTTCCACGCCCTGGAGCTATTCTGGAAGGAAACCTCAGGGCCAAAAATAAGTAAAGAAAACAAAACCAGAAGGACACTTTGAGCATGGTGGGGAGAGGCCGAGGTGCTGCTGCAGCCAGGGAAAGGGGCACCCCTGCCATGCAGCACAGTGGCCAGTGCACCTCCAAAATGTGCGTGGGGGGCACCGGAAGCAGAGCTTGCCCTGGTGCTGTCAGGGACAGGAGCATGCATGCCACGGCCACAAACTGGGGAGCGAAGTGATGAGCAAGGAGAGGGTGCACCAGCAACAGCATAAGGATAAGGGATCCCCCTCTCATCCCCCTTACCTCTCACGGCACAAACCCAAATGCAAACCAACATCAGCTGTGCACGCGGCTTGTTATTTTTTTGCAAGCAGTTGATTTTAGAATAAAAACAGGAGGGGAGAATACCTAAAATACACCACGTACCAACCTCAGTTATCAGTACACAACCTTTATATATTGTCCCTCTGCAACTAAACTTTTCATATGATTTTCCTTTTTCTCTGAGGCATGAAACCAGATAAAGGAAATTAATTCTATTTACACACCTGGCAAAATGTGGGCCACGAGTAGGTCTGTAACGCAAGCACTTTGAGGCAGCCTGAACTCTGGGGAACAGAAACCCAGCAAGTCACTGAGGCAAAGTCACAGCGTTATCACAAATTCCAGCACTTGCCACCACCCAGGTACTCATGTTTGAGCAATATCTGTATATCATATTTCCTCTGTTTTTTTGCAGGAGGAAGAAATTGTGCATCAGCTAGAATAAGTTACCAGGACTGGTCCCACCTCCAGCCTGCTGCCTCCATCTACGTGTGAGAGCCGTCAAACACAGCTACACGACAGAAAGAGGAGGGAAAAAACCAAATAAACCCCCCAAAAGGCCCCATTTTCGGGAGGAGAGCATGCAGAGAGCCTGGGTGCATCGCAGAAGTACCCACCAACAACCTGCACACCCAGCTCAGGAATTGAGCTCTCTGCCAAAGTCAAATCAGTGTCCCTGGACAGTCAGACATCTGGATGGCACAGAGGCACGCTGCTCCCTGTGCCGCGCTGGCTGCCTCCCTCCCTGGCACTGCACGCCCTGCTCGAACCTGCAAAAAACCCTGCGTTTGGGCTTAAGAAGTTGCCATTTGCAGCAGAAGCAGAGAGGACTGCATGTGTCAGCAGGGAACTGCTGCTTTTGCACTGGTTATTTGTTATTGTGTACATACAGGAGTTGCACAACACTTGCATAGGTATCCATATATACACAGACACGTATGTGTCTGTTGCAATAAGTACCTTAACACTCAGGCACTTATTTTATTTTCTAAAAAGAGGGCTTTGAAAATTTTCATGCTATAATGAATCTACTTTTTTGCTCTGCAGGTGAAACAGCACCAGGTCTGGGACAGGAGAGGGCAGGTGCAGCCTCCGCTCCCCAGTTGCGGGTTCAGCTCCTGTTTTCAGAAACCTGATGCCTTCTGCTAAAGCAAAACACCAGCTCTTCGCAGCTTTGTATTTCAGGGTGTGGAAACAGAAAAACCTGAACTGCAAACCACTTGCTCACTCGGCAGCTTTAAGGTCTCCACAGCAAGTTCGGGGGGTGCAGTACAGGTGGATCCTAACGCTTGCACTTTATGTGCCGTTCTGTGGTGCCCGACTCCTTGGGGCAGTGCTGGGGGGACCACAAAACTCCCAGGACACTGCTGAGCCCGGAGCGGGGGGGAAGTTATTTGCCATTGAAGAGCACGGCAGTACAGGGAGCTGGAAGAAAAATTTCCTTAGAGCATTTGAAAAGTTTGTAATGTTTTGGGGTTTCACTGGTGTCAGAGGCTGTTTTCCCATGGCTGAGACATTTCTTTTGTTCAGACTGACGGCAGCAGCGATTCCATCAGAAGTTTTTCCCCCCCATTGAAAAGGGCAGAGGAACGCAATCAAACTCTCCCAACCTCACCACGTGCTTGGCAAGGAGTGGTTCCCGTCACAGAAATCCATCACAAAGGGCACAAAAGAGACAATCCCATCGGATTGTTTCTTCCACAGATATTCCCATTTTGCTAAAGACAAACAGGGGCCAAGGAGAAGCCCTGCAGCCAGCTATGGTGCTCAGCCTGCCGTGGGAAGCCCAGGGCGCTTGGCTGCGCTGCCAAAAAAGCCACTGCTGGATGGAGAGGTGCTCTGTGGGTCGTGAGGGTCCCTCTGTTTCTCCCACCACAGCCAGGAAAGTAAAGGGGTTGAATAAATGCAGCTTGCGTGCCATAGCCCCCCGAGTCCAGCTGCTGCAGCCGAGCTTGGCGCTGCTGCCTCCCACTGCTTCGGTCACACAGGCTACTTATTAAAAATAGATTTTTTTTCTTCTTGGAAAGGACAAAAAAAATAAACAAGAAACCTTTCTTTTAAGATGATGCAGACTCGTGTTTTCGCAAACCCAAATGCAACCAAAAATATCTGCTTTAAACTCCAATGCTGATTCCTGGGCAAATCACTGCATTCAGCTCTAGAGGCCACCCCCAATGCACAAAAAATGCCATGTGGATGGGTAAGAAAAATGCATACATTGACGTGGGCATTTTTTATCCTTGCCTAACCCACCAGGCAAGCTGACCCTTACAACTTCATCGCACAGTCAACCCAAAATGGGATGCAGGAACACCTCCAGCGACAGCAGAGCTCATGGCCGACCTTCCCAGCTGCTTTTCCTGCCTTCCCAACAGCAGAGAGTGGGAGCACTCCCCCCGGATGCTCATTGCTCACAGGCATGTGATGCAAAAACCAAAACACACAGGCTGCTGCTAAAAATGCCTTTAAATCTGCAGAGCAAGCACCTTTTGGCCATGCTATCTCTAGCCATCCAAAATCTCACCCCGTGAAGCGCTGCCCTCCACCAAGCCCCTCCAGACAGCAAGCGGGGTGGCCCCACTCACATACAGATGAACACCATTTGATGGGGACAGCCCAGTGCCACCAGTGGCCCCAAAAACCTGCCCGTCCTCGCAGACACATGCTGCCAGGTGCTGGGCACGTCCCTGCACGGGGCCAACACGAGTGGCTCCCTCTCCGTGGCCAGGCGGGAGGTTTCCCCAGCGAAGGGCTGAGTTTCCCAACCCGCCCAATGCCTGGGAGGAACAATCCTGTGGGAAGCTGTCCTGGCCGGACCAGCAGGCAGCAGCCAGCTCTGGCACCGGCTCCCCGGCCTTTCGGGAGCAGCCAGCCAGCAGAAGCCAAATTTCAGGCACTGCTGGCAGGGACACGCGTGCAACCGCAGCACGTCGCTGGGAAGGCACGCGAAGGGGACCCACGTGCAGGGGGAGCGCAGCCAGCTACCCCTCCAGCACAGGGTGCAGTGGCGTGCCGCATGCCCTGTTTGCAAGGCACACACCCCTCCCGCTCAAACTAAAGCCAAATCCACCTGGTTTTTCTCTCCGTGCATGAAATGAGGAGGACGAGCGCTCCCCGTCCCCTTTTCAGGGGGTGGCGAAGGCAAGCGGCCCCCTCCCCAGCTGTGCCGTGCTGCCGCTCGTCCCAGCGCCGCTCGCACAAGGATGAGGAGGGACAGAGGGTCATGCACAAACTGCAAGAAGCGGTTTCACAGAGCCCGTTTCATCCCACCCTTGCGACGTCTCGGCCATCGTGCTCACAGGCTAGGCTCACCACAGAGCTTCTCGCTTTCCTGGAGGCACCCGAAAAAAACCTCCCGGTCCCCATGCCCACCAGTTGTCCCCACGCAAACACCGCCTCTGATGGCCCTGAGGATGAGACCCAGCCCCGCGGCAGAGCTGGCACCCGAAACGTCCCTGCCGCCTGAGCAGCAGCACCGCTTGCTGGACATGGGAGAGTTCACAGCAGCGCCCTACCCTGCGCCGGCACGCAAAGAAGTCAGCAAACATATCCTTACTATAATTTTAAACCAAAGCGACAGCTGTCACCCAACCCTTTTTGCACCTCTGGGCTGCAGCCAAACCCGTGCTTGCTGTCTTTCACCCCAGCGATGGGGCTGTGCACCAGCATTTTGGTACCCACGACCCTGACGGGCAATCATCACCATCACAGCATCCCCAACTCCTCACACAGTTAATGCAAGGGGTCCAAAAAATAAGGGGCAAGTCACAGCCGAGGTATCCACTCTGCAGTGGGTACCTGTGGAGTGGAGGAGGCAGGGTCAGGAAAGAGGCTTGTTCCCAGGGCAGCAGCGTGGGGAAGCTGCGTGTTTCAGAGCTGATCTCATACAGAAGTAGAAAAAGCTTACACGGGGTGGAAATTAAAGCATAAATTCCACTAAAACCAGGACCTGTTCAGCTCCCAGCTTTTGCAGTGGTGGAAAAAGTCTACAAATTAAGTGCAGTTTTGCTATAACTAGTAAAAAATTATTTCATTTCTTTACTGGTTCTTGAATTCGGTATTGCAATGCCCAGCAGTGACACCACTGACCCAAGGCAGCTGAAAGGCATGCACTCACTCGCACTGACCCCTTGGAGACTGTCCCCTGCAGAGCTGCAACTCCATGCTGCAAAACTGTGCAGCTACGCAACACCCCATGGCTCCCTCCGTCAGCATCAATACCCATGCTGTACAGCTCATCATACACACATGAACAAGTAAAAAGGGCCTGGATGGGATTTTAAACAAATAATGTGTTGTTTACTTGCTTGCTGGTAGGAGAAAAAAAATAAAAGGCACACTGAGTAAAAGAGGCTTTACCCATGATCTACCAGCCCACGATAATCCCTTTTCCCCCAACTCACCTGTGTCTCTGCTGCAGGGGACCTGGTGCCAGAGACCACCGTGGGCACCCAGAGCCAGTGGTCCAGGAGAGCCCCCATGGCCTGGGGCATCTCCTTTCCAACACCCCAGGAAGAGCAGAACAACCCTTACTCACATTGCAGCAGGTGATGGCCATAATATAGCAAAGCCCTAGGCTCAGCTTGTTGGGGTCATTAGCCAGCTTTTCCACCCCACTGCCAGGTCACCTAGGGGCAGGGGTGGCCCTTGGGGTGCCTGGAAATAGGGGGGTGGGAAAACACCTCAGCTTCTGTTTTCTCCCTCACCCCAGCATGCTGTGGCTCCCCGTGCAAACAGCCTGCCTTTTGCTCCCCGCTTGCTCCAGCCCGACCCCAAATCACAGCATCCAACTCCCCCAGGAGAGAAAACCAGCAACACCTCAAATCGCACCACTGTGGAGTTTGATGGTTTTAATGGTAATTAAAGAAATCAACAGGGTACCTTTCGGCTTTGAAATACAAGTGCAAAAAGGATACAATACAATGTTTTCTGTACATTTCTTACAAAATATTACATACATCCCATCCTGAAGTGGTACTTCACACACCGCTGAGCCCACGCACTGCGTGTGCACACCAGGTGTAGCTTTTCCTCCTTATGTGTAGGACATGGAGCTAACGGAAAGCTCCCATTGGAGTCTGGGCAGACACTTTTAGGGCAGTGGTAGGTAAATACAAGGGGTGAACGCAGGGACCTTTCTGCCCAACATGCCCAGGCGCAGCTCCCGGAGTGCCGAGCCACCACTGTGCCCTTGGGGCAAGTGGGCAGCATCACCCTGCTGGCACTCACAGCTCTTGGCTGCTCTCCGGTTTGGTATAGGAAATGGCTTTTCTCGCTGTGCTTTGGCATTTTCCCTGTGTCTGGCATCATCTCCCACTTTGCACCCCATGTAGTGTGCCCAGGTCGAGCCCTGGCAAACTCGCCTCCATTTTATCCACAGCATCATCTCAGGAAGAAGTCAACCGGGCTATATAGCAAATAAATTAAACCCCTCCTCCCCCCACACCCCCCAGCACCAAGGCTGTGGGGCATGCATCAGTACCCGTCCTGGCAGTCGTTGTCATCGTAGTCAGCAGCAGGCTTGTGGTAGGCACCTGGCCGCCGTTTGCGGCTCCCGCTCTCCAGGCTCTGCGGTGAGCTGTTGTCCCCATGGCTGCTGGACTCGTGGGTGGCATCCTCCTGGGAGTGGCTCTCCTCACTGTCATCACCATCATCCTCCTGGGACTCACTGTTGTTGCTCTCTGTGGACCTGCTGTCCTCGCCTGCATTGTCCTCTTGGCTGCCGTCATCCTCCGGGGATGTGCTCTGGCTCTCGGCTGATGTGCTCGGCATGTCCCCATCAGAGTTGGAGTCGTTCTCGTCCTCCTTTGACTCCTCCACAGTGTCCTCTGTGGACTGGCTCTGGCCACCATCATCTTCCCCAGACTTGCTCTGCTCACCCTGGTCTTCCCCGGACTCACTGTCAGGCGCAGACGGCACACTCCTGTCCTCGGCAGACTCCTGGTCCTCCTGCCCTTCCTGGGACAAGCTGCCGCTGCGCTCGCTCGACGTGCTCACCATCTCCTGGGAGATGTCCTCCGGGGACTCCCCCAGCTCCTCATCCAACTGGTCAGCGGTGCCCTCCCTGGACTTGCTGTCCTCACCCTGCCTGGAGGGGCTGTCCTCCCCATCCCCATCCTCCCCATCTCCATCCTCCCCAGAGCGGCTGGTGCTGTTTTCCTCTGACTGGCTGGTGACAGGCTCTTCTGACTGACTGTTGTCCTCCATGGATGGGCTGTCTTCTCCCGAGTCAGCGTCCTCCACCTCTGGAGACCTGCTGTCACCCTCCTCCCAGTGGTAGGAGCCAGCCCCTCGGCCACTCTCTCGGCTGCTCCCCAGGGTGCGGGGGCCAGCACGGCGCCCCTTGTAGCTGCTGCTCGGGCTGTCGAAGATAGAGGGGTCATCGCCCTGCACGGCTTCATCCTCGAAATCGTAGCTCTCCTCCTCCTGGCTGCTGCTGCTGCCCCCTCCTCGCCTGTAGGTCCGCCCGTACCAGCTGCCGTGGTAGCTCCTGTACCGCTGGTGGTCTGCCCCGATGCTCTCACTGCTGCTACTGCTGCTGCTGTCACCATGCCTTCCACCAGCCCCAGTGTCCCCACGGCCAGCATCATGGCCGTGTTCGCCTGCCCCATCGGCACCAGCCACGTAAGTAGGACCTTCACCCTTCTCCTCTTCCCCGTTTTCATCGAAGGTGTCATCCCCACTGTCGTCCTCCTCGTCCAGGAGCCCGCCGGCGTGGGAGGGAAGTCCACTGACTCCAGTGCCGTGGTGCTCTCTGTTGTCACCATCATCAGCATCGCGTGCATCCTCCTCCTATGGAGGTGACAAACGGAGACGAATGCAAAGGTTTGCAGGTCACAGGTGCTACCGGCACTGCTCGCCGTGCAGTACAAGCGCTACCCTGACTGACACCAGATTTGGGGCTAAGCGCACTTGCCTGGCAGAGCAAAACGCCCCTCTCCACTCACTCACCAGGAAACCAAGGCCGTTCCCATCCCGGGCACTCGCATCCTCGTGGTCCACCTGGTTCAGGTGCTGAGCCTCCCCAGCTCTGCCTCCCTTGTCTTGGCCACCGTGCTCACCCAGCTCCTCGCCCACGGCATTCCCACCTGCCGGGTCCCCGGCAAGGGCATTGTCCCCCCTCTCTGTGCTTGCAGGAGGATGTCTACCATCTCCACCACCCAGGAGGCTGCCCAGCTTGTTGATGTAATCTTCACTTGCTGTGTCCTGGAGGCAAAACATGACAGGCTGCTTTGGTTTATTAAACACCTCTGCACGTTTACTGCTACTGCTACTGCTGCAGGATGATATATCGCTCATAAGCCATGCAAGTGCTCAAGCCTTTTTCATTGCTTGCACCTCAGCCCTTCAGTTGTTTCTGCTGATGCAAAAAAAAAAAAAAAAGTAGCCACCGACAAAAGGGCAACCCAGAAAAGCCCAAACCGTGATGCTTCACAGCACAGAAACTCCTTTTTCAGGACCAACACAGCAGAACACATCAGGTGAAATGGGAATGTGCACGGGGAGGCAAGGTGAAATGAGGCGAAACCAACGCAGCTTGAAAAGATTGAGTAGACGGGCAAAGCTCAAAGACCCACAGAAGCAGCAGACTCTTCCTGCAGGTGCCTGGTCCCAGGATGCCTGCCCAGGGCTGGCTCCCCATCCCAGACTTGCTCCACAAGCGGCTGCCACCTGCTCGACTGGGGCATCCCCCTGCTTACCTCCTGCTGGGGACTGCGGCGGGGGCGGGCAGGCTCGCGGCCGGGCACCTAAACACATCCAGGAGACATCTGATCAGTGATCAGTGCGCCTTGGCTGGGTGAAACCTCTGGGGTTTGGGGTTTGAGTACCTGTCCAGTGGGTACTTACGGGGTGAGCGCAGGCTACGGCCCAGAGGAGCAGCACCAGCAAGGCAGCCCTCATGTCAGTTGTGGTCCCTGCAGCTGCAACAGGGAGCAAAATATTTGCACACTAGAGCAAAGCATTTGCACGTGCCCCTGGCTGTAAGGTGGCCCACAAAGCCTTTCCAACTGATACAGCCTTGCTGTCCCGGCACATGGTGCTCAGCCTGGCATGTCAACAAACAAGCCAAGGGATTTTTGCTCATGCCACCTCCTGGCATCTCCTGTGCAGAAACTTCCCTTTAGTTTGGGATTTGAAATACCTGGCCATATTCTTGCAGATTTTTTGCCTAAGCATCATTAGAGCTCCTCCGAATTTCCTGTTCCCACGGTAATGTTACCCACCACCCAGCCAAGCTTGGTGGCTGTGATGGGAGCCGGCACCACAGATGGGCAGCGCCATGAGACCGTGGGCTGCAGAGCTGTGCCTCCCACCCAGTGTGGGCCCCGCAGCCCCGTAAAACCTCCCACTGCCCCAAAGTGGAGCACCCTGGTAAGATAACCCCGTGGAGCGCTGCATTCCCAGTGGCCGCTGGGTCAGTCTGGCATCCCAGCGGCACTGCTGCCTGCGCAGGCAGGTGAAGCAGCAGGGGGCTTTTCTCCAGCTCTGCTCTCATTTTCCAAGTCCCTTAGGGCCCCGCACTGCATCCCCATGGGGCACGCTAACCACACTGCACATCACCCTGCACCCAAAATGCGTGGAGCAAAAGAGCCATGCTCCTGATTTCTTCCCTTATGAAGCAACACCTACATCCCAGCTTACAAGTCTCTCCTGCTTTCTACCAAAACTTGCAAGGAAATCTACAACCCCTGTCCCCAGATGTTGACATTTTCACACCAAGCAATACCAAAGCAACCCAAAGAAATCAAAACCTTTACCTTGAGGTGTGGTGCAAGCCGGCGTCTCCTCCGGTGGTTGGGATGGGGCGAGCTGGCTGCCTGTGTTGGGATGCCCCGGGCTGTGTGCCCCAGCGTGGCTGCACGGGCATTTAACCGCTGGCTGGCGCCGGCCCCAGGCAGGGGGCAGCCAATGGCACCAGCAGGCAGCGCTGCCACACGCGGAGGTGTCACCGGGAACTGGCCTCCCACGCTTCCTCCGGCCTCCGCCGGGACGCCGGCCCTAAAAAAGCTCCTTGTGGTTGCAGGATGACGAGACGGGCTCGCAGTTAATGACCGACTGCACCGGCCCTGTGTTTTGACTGCTAAATTTATTCCGTTCACACACTTCCCGCCATGACACACATAAACAACTACAGCATTGCCCACGCCGAGCACCAGACCCCGTCCTGGGGATGACATCCTCCTAATGTGTGCGCTTGGGAGCGGCGTTTGCCCTGTGCCACGGGCCAGGGTGCTGAAACCTGTGTGGGACCATTCCCTTGCCGGGACTCAGCCTCCCCCTGCACCTCAGGGCAGGAGCACAAAATGCTGTGCTAGAAGGAGAGGACATGCCTATTTTCATGCTCACACATGCACTCGTGCAAGGGAGAAAGGAAATATTAAATGACGGTGCGCAGGGAGGTTCCCACCCCCTGCACAGAGGGAGTGTAGCACCCCCAGCACTTCTTCCAGCTGCTGGCCAGGGGATGAAACCTCTGCACATGTCTATGGGCATGTATATGCATTGGCATGTACATGCAATATGAAAACATATATACGCACCACATATACCCCAGGGGTTCTTGGTGTAGCATGGATTATCCACTCCAAACAACGCAGTAAGCCAGCAGCGCAGATAGCCCCTACTCGCTCACAGATAATGTGAGAGGGAGTTTGCAAACCTCCACGTGTGCACACATGTGCACACACCCTGACAGTGCAACCAACCTCTCTGCCTGTGCAGTTCAGGATAGGACCAGCATGCCCCAGCTGTACACCGGCTTTTCCCTTTGCCCCAGCCTGGGCGGAAGGAAGGCGACTTCCTTGCCTGTATTTGGCCATTGCTAAATCCTCCGTGCCCACAACACCCCCTCTCTGCTAATAAAAAACACACCACAAGTGCAGATAGGTTGCTTTGAAGCAGGCAATGAGTCTCTGCTCTGCAAGCTGGGTTCTTCCCACAGCCAAGCCGCAGATGATGGGCATGGCCACGGGGCGAGGGGGCCAGGAGGAGGGTGCCTACGGCTGTTTTATTGGGGGGAAAGGGTAAATGACAACATTGATGCTCTCCAAGGAGCGTTTGCACATCCTCCCCAGGTGGGAGGAGGTGTTTCTGCTGCCCTGGGTAGAAGAAAGAGGCCTTCAGAGAGCAGAGCCCCAATCCAGGGAGCCACCGTGGCAGGGGAAGCCCATGAAACATGGTTCGCCTTCAGCGGCAAACAGCTCCTGGCCTGCCCTGCTGTAAAGCGCTGGCAAACCACAGCCACCTGCAATGGCCCCTTGGTGCAGGGACCCAAATTCCCAGAGGTGGGGGCATAGCCCAGGGAACATGGAGAAGGCTGCAGGTTTACAGGGATTCACAGGAGATGCTGGTGCTGCAAAATAAGTGAGGTAAGGAAATTTGAGCACGATCAGGATTGAGCCAGGGATCTGTAAAGTGTAGATTACCTGAATTTGCCCGGGATGTATCATCCGCAGACAACAGCATCCAGAAAGCATCCCCCATGCTGTGACACCACCACAGCTCAATGGAGCATCTTGTGAAACCAGACACGTCAGTCTGCTGTTGTGGATGCCTGCCTAATTTCATCCTGCAAAATCTCCTGCCTTTTCCCCCCATCATTACCAGCCAGGGGACCACATGTGTCTGCTCTGTGAGGACCGTGCAAGGACCACGCAGGTGCCGAGTGCAATGAGCACCTTTTTTCTCCTTCGTCCTGCCCCCAATGCAGGGAGGCTCTGGTGCCGCCCCGGCCCCGCTGCTCTCCCCAGAGCCGCTTGGCCTCGAGACGGGCACCATCAAGCCACTTGCTCTCACGCACGCGCACACCTTCAGCAGATGTTTTCCCTCTTCTTCCCTACCCGACCCCTGCTGCAGATACCGTGGGACGTATTTTCCTCTCGACCTGCGACAAAATTATACCCCTGTCCCTGGCCAGATATGAGTTAACATTGCCAACCTTTTTTAGGCACCTCCAACAATTACCATGTTTTGTTGTTTGGGGTTTGGTTTTTTTTTGCGTCAAACCTGCATTTAACTCAGCCCCCAAAGACCTGGTGCTGCCTCACATCCAAGCGCCACTGTGTGAGGAGGGGATAAACACTGAGCTGTGCGTACCCGGCATTTTTATAACACAGGTCACTCGCTGCCCCACTGGCCACCCGCACCGAGGTCACCTCCCTCCCCACCAGTGGCCCTGAAACGCCCGTGGCACCAGCGCACCCAACAGCGCTCGCTGCCAGCACCCCAACCTGACCCCAAGCCTCTGCAATCTCCAATAGCCCTGGGTCGAAAGACCAAGGTCTGTCTCCCAAATCCCTTCCAGAGAGCATCCCACAGCATCAGCCAGACTGCCCAAGCAGCTCTGCCTTTGTTTTGCAAGGAAAGGAAACCCCAGCCCACACATCATAACCTTACAATAAGCCTCTAAAAAAACAAAACAAAACAATAATATTTACGATTATTGTTATTACACCAGAGGTGAGAAATGGACTGAGGGTGGGGGAAGCAGCTGTCTGACCAGTGTTTTAAATGCCACTGTGCATTTCCCCAAGTCCTATTCTCCCAAGATGCTCGGTCCCTGGAGATGGCTGGGATGGGAAGCAGTGGGGCAAGGAAGATGGGAGAAACCTGGCCAGGCTAAAGCTAGCACCCTCCAGGCTACAGGGGAGGAGGTGGCTGAGTCAGAGATGAGAGGACTGGCAGGGCTGGTAAAAAGATGCAGGAATTTAACTTTTCTGTTTGACAAGTTGGACTGTGCAGTGTTCATGAGGACAGAGAAAAGATATGAGCGCAGAGAGCAGGAGGGATTAGAGACGCCAAAACCAAGCTAGAAGTTGGCACTGCAGAGAGCAAGCTGACAGTGGAGGCACATAACAGCTGCTCTCCTCCACCAACTAAGACATCTCAGCATTGAAAACTCAAGAAATTAATATTGATCCAAAAAACCACCGTTCCCTCTTTTTTCAGTCCAAGGTATTTTCACAGTATTTATGTTGCTGGTGCACTTCTCTCCTGATTATATCTATGGGTTTTGACAGCAGCATCAAAAGGAAAAGGATCAGTGAACGAACTGGAGCAGGAGAGACCAGGATGAGAGCAGGACTCAAGGCACACGTCCTTGGCCCCTTCCCAAACACTCAACACCAGCTCCTGCCTTATGCTCAGATCCAAATCCCTTTGCTGAGTGCTTACTGGTGACAGGTGCTACAATGCAGTGCTGCATTTTCAGTTGGGAACAGGCAGGAAAAACCTATTCGTTTCCCCCAATACGTGCCACGTTAGCAACAGGAATTACCCAGCGCCCAATCCCAAGGGATTCATTCCCACACTGCTCCTCTAAGAAAGGGTGCTCGGCCTTGCAAACTAGCCAGGTTCCCACGTCGCCACCTGCTTTGCAGGTGGACAGACCACAGCTGGTGCCTGTGGGCGCAGGGGGGAGAAGCAGCCTGGCTTTGGCTCCTCCGCACTTGCAAGGGACCTGAGCAAAGGTGTCGTGCCTGTTCCCTGAAGTCTGAGTAAATATTACCTGTGTTTCATAGCATTAATGTGACACATAATGTAGTCGCTAATGATAACATTTTAGGTGTTTGAAGAATAGCATTGATATTTCAACTCCTCCTGGCAGCAAGCCTCAAAGTTATAAACCCTGCGATATACGGCAGATTGAAGTTACCATCGTGTTTTTCACAGCGCGGAGGCGTGCACAAGTTTGGTTTATGCTAAGCCTTTAAAATTTGCTATTTCTCCTCACTGGAAAAAAACACATCATAGGAGCCTGAGTCCTGGAGCCCTGAATTACAGACACACAGAGGGCCCCCCTCATGCTAGACCCCTGCACAAGACCAACAGCCCTCTCCCCTTGGCCCCCGACAGCACAGGGGTAGCATCATTAACCCACCCTTAGGTGTCTACCATGGAGTTTCCTTTACAACAAGAGAAAACAAGCACTTTTAAGGCACCAATCATCTGCTCTATTTCAGGTACCCATTTCAGGCTAAAATGCATCACAGACTGTTTGAAGTCTCCGTGACACTGCTGAAGGAAGGCGACCAGTGTGCTGATCTTGTCCTACCAACAAGATGCACCACGCTCTTTCCCAACGTGTGCAAGACAAGTTCCCGAAACCTCTCTCTCCCCACCTCCCATGACAGCCCCATGCTCCCTTTACTTCCATTTCCAGCATTTTTATACCACCCTCCTCTGAGCAACAGGCTCCAGGCTCTTCGCAAATGTTTTTCCCTCAGAAGAAAATGCCACACAGAGGCACTTGTCAAAACGAGACCTGTGTGGCCGCCCCCGTCTCTCCTGGAGGCTGCAGGCAGATGGGCTGGATAGTAAGGACCCAGCCCTGCAGGCTGGGCTCCATGCAGAGAGAAGCGATTACCTCTCAAAATTAAAAATAACTGTGGGAGTAACAATGTGATTACTTTTTCCAGATGCAAGACGTGCTTGCCTAACGGGTGCCAGCTCCATTTCTTTTATGGGAGCCGAAAGTGCTACTTGTGAATAACTGGGTATGCTCCTATTGACAGCTGCTGGTTTTTGGGCACACTCAACGATCACATGCAAAAGCCCCTTCCCAAATGCCTGCAGCAGGCAGGAAGTACAAATGGAGGCTGCTCAGCCCCTTGCACCTACATTTTTGGGGACAGGACAAGGCTGGTCCCTCCACAGCCCCCATCCCTCCTCACCACCATCTGCATGCACACAGCTCCAGCCTCTTCTGGGCAGGAGATCTGCAAAACCAGCACATTGCCTTGATGGTCTGTTTGGATGAAGGGTCACAGGTGTTGTACCTGTTCTGTGCTATTTTGCAGTTTGTGCTTCTACTCGTTGCTGGAGCAAAATGCATAGAGCAGTAACTGGTATTCGCATTGTGCCCATCGCAGCTGGAAGTCGTGGCTGGGCAGGTACCTTGTGCCATCTCTGCCAGATGTGTGACCAGATTCTCAGCTCCTGTAGAATCATAGAATCATTAAGGTTGGAAAAGACCTCTAAGATCATCAAGTCCAACCATCAACTAACACCACCATGACTCCTAAACTACGCCCTGGAGTGCCACGTCTACACCTTTTTTGAACACCTCCAGGGATGATGACTCCACCACCTCTCTGGGCAGCCTGTTCCAATGCCTAACCACTCTTTCGGTAAAGAAATTCTTCCTGATGTCCAATCTAAACCTCCCCTGATGCAACTTGAGGCCATTTCCTCTTGTCCTAACTCTAGTTTCTTGGGAGAAGAGTCCAACATCCGCTTCACTACAACCTCCTTTCAGGTAGTTGTAGAGAGTGATAAGGTCTCCCCTCAGCCTCCTCTTCTCCAAGCTAAACAGCCCCAGTTCTCTCAGCCGCTCCTCATAAGTCTTGTTTTCTAGTCCCTTCACCAGCCTCGTTGCCCTTCTCTGGACAC
>WAAD01002325.1:113368-136866 GCA_013389945.1 Fregata magnificens
CCCACAAGCACCCAACTTTGTCATCACAACTATTGAGCTCTATACAGTCAAAACACTCCCTAACATACAGGGCCACCCCATCGCCTCTCCTTCCTTGCCTATTCCTTCTGAAGAGCTTGTAGCCCTCCATTGCAGCACTCCAGTCGTGGGAGTCGCCCCACCACGTCTCCGTGATGGCGACTAAGTCGTGGCCATCCTGCCGCACCATGGCTTCCAGCTCCTCCTGTTTGTTGCCCATGCTGCGTGCATTGGCGTAGATGCACTTGAGCCGGGCTATCGACTTCACCTCCGACCCTGGCCTGCCACCCCTCGGCTCCTCTCCAGTGAGCCTGGTTATATCCCATTCCCCCTTCCAGCCTAGTTTAAAGCCCTCTTGATGAGGCCCGCCAACTCATGGGCGAGAATCCTTTTCCCCCTTTGCAACAGCTGTACTCCCTCCATCGCCAGCACGCCCGGTGCCGTGTAAACCTCCCCATGATCAAAAAACCCAAAGTAAATCCATATTCATCAGCCAGCTTGGCTGAATTCACTAATTTGAGGCCACGACTTCATCAGCTGTGGACCAGGTGCCTAGTTTCTGTCTGGGCACTGTCAGATCTAACATGTCTTCCTGCACACGGGCACTACTGCAGCTTGCTGCCCTCGGTCAAAATAAGGGCAGGGACAGACGCCCGGCTCTGCCCCGCATGGGGGACTGGTATTGACATTGCTGGCACGGGCACCAGGCAGCCCCAATGTGGCTGGGCTGTCAATAACTCAGCCCTGACAGCAGTAATCATAGCCACAGCACTCGGTAATTATGGCTCCTAAAATTTTATTCAGAGTACAGTATCTTCTACAATCATTCCCTGCTCAGAACTCAGTCCCTTGGGAGGTGTGAGCAATAAATATTTGTCAATCACAAGCTGGAAATGGAACGATAACAGAGCCTTAACGTGAAGAGCCCTCTCCAGCCATCTCCCTGCGCTTGCCCCTGCTCCAACTGGAATTGCAGATCTGTGCCAGACACTGGCAAAGCAGCGTGACGTCAGTGCTCTGAGGAAATAAAATACAGCAATGAGCTGGGGCCAGCTTTGCCCTCGCATCAGCTGGCAGCTTGGGTGACCTGCTCCAAGTTGCAGGTTTGAAATACAGCCAGCTGCACTGTGCGTGCCTATCAGATGTCTGTAAATGTTTCACAGCACCCTGATTTATTGTTGGAGGGAAAAAAAACATCAGAAGGAAACGACTAATTGAAATGATTGTATGAAACAGGGACTGCACGAGTGTGAATGGGTGATGCGGAGGCACAGGCTGCCCAGAGCGGGCAGAGAGGTCAGGATGGGGTTGGCAGCTCAAGGGATGAAGACATCTGTACAGAGAGCCAGACCCTCCTCCTGGAGGGCGGTCAGCACTCCTCTGGTTCCTGTACTGTCATTATGGCTCACTTGGTCTAAATTTATCACTGCTCAGTGTAGCTGGACAGGAAGCATTACCACAGTCCCCTGGGAGCTGGGAAAAGTTGGATAGACACAGTCAACGCAGCCCTGAGCAAGAGACCAGCAGCAATTTGGCTCATACCTCCAAAGGACAGAAGCCAGTTTGCAGTGGTTTCTCCACTACGACCTTCATCCCGTGAGATGCTGAGAAGCTGTGAGCTGGGGCAGCCCAGCCTTCAGCCAGCCTTCTCGGTGTGCAGAGTACACAACTCCATCAGAGAACAACAAAGAAAGATGGTCCCCATCACTGACTAACCCTGTGAGTGGAAAGCCTGCCCCATTGTCAAAGCATCATCTGTCATGACAAGGTCTGCACACTCCTTGCAGATGTGTCCTGCACCAGACCCCATTGGAAAGAGGGTTACCAGACCCTTGGTCTGGCTTGGGATGATAAATTGTATCTCCAAGTTTGTCCAGTTTGCAATGAGCTAAACCCCTGAAATGCTTGAGCTGCGATGTTCTCCTCTAATGCTGACAACATGCTTCTCCTTAGCCTTACTCATCTTTTTTTTTAATCTTCAAAATGTTAATAACTTTTTAAAAAAACAGACCAAAAAAGAACCAAAAAACAACACCCCAAACCAGAGAAGTCTCAACCAATAAAACCATAGAAAATAAAAGCAAGACAGAAGATATTAAATCTCTGGGACAGCAGAAGTGCTTTCCAACAGTCAAGAAGACATATTCCTTTATATGCAAATTTCCTCCTGTGCTTACAAAGTAATTAAACCCTCATTGTTCAAAACCCAACCCAAGCCCAACTCTAGGACCACATCACGCATTGGGTGAGTTTCCCTTTGAGCTGAGCTCATTCAGCACAGCATCCGCACCGCACACAGCCGAACTGCTCGTCCCATGGCAGAGAAGCAACGTTCTGAATGTCAGAGGGACAAAGGAAAACCTGGAATGATTAACTGGAAATACTTTTCCTGAAAGTGACACATGGGGTTGTTGGTGACAAACCTGTATGAACGCTCAACCAGCAGCCAAAGCACTGGTGTGCATTTCCCAGGGAGGCTGTGCACAGTGCACTGCCAGCGCACTAAAAGGCAGCTCAGGAACATCACCCCAGCACTCAACAGCAGCCACCCCCGATCCTGAGACACGAATCTGCATTTCTGCTCCACATTCACATGGACTGCAATATGAATTGAATCTTACTGCTTTTAAGACCTAGATTTAGAAGATCTTCTATTTGTTCACCCCAGGAATCAGTTTACCTGATTCAGATACCGGTTATAGGGCTGGATCAACTATTCACTCTCAACAACATGATGACTTTAACACTCTTCCTCGTTTGACCTATTCATGAATAAAGCTTTTTTTTTTCCCCCCTCTAGTTGTTTTTGTAATTCTGTACCAACCAACTTAAATGAGCATACTGTAAATGTCAGACTGAGGTCTTACACAACAGACTAATTCTCCTGGACAAGTATATTCACACTCTTAAACTTCCAGCTGAATTCAATGGTACACCGCCAAGGAGTTATGTACGTGTGATTGCACGTGCTAATTGCAACCTTTTGACTCAGGCGATTTCCTCTTCACTGTTCCTGCTGGGAACCCCTCTTGTCACACAATGCTTTTTTTTCTGCATGCTGAATGCACAGAAGAATATTGCACAGGAGATAATACAAGCAGAAATCTTAAAAAAAAAGCTTGTAAGAAATGAATACTGGATAAGCAATTACCCTCACGCACAGAATTCACACTTTTGCATAACCAGTCACAAACAAAAAGATGCGGAGATACGTTTGATAACCAAGCAGGGAAACTGATGCAAAAATGCAGGCAAGGTGCTGGCTGGGGAAGCAGGGTCAAGGACTGCTGCCTGTTCCTAACCTGCACAGTCCCACAGCTGGAGCAGGTACGCAACACTCCCCTGAAATTTTTTTTTTTTTAGTAACTTCAGGGCTCAAGTCATTGACAAAAGGTTTCCTGAGGGTTTCTAGTATTCGTGCCACTTGAAATGTCTGCGTGTTCTGGCACTGCCTTCCTTCTCAAGTCACGTATACTAACTGTAAGGTGCCTGTGCTGTGGGAGCAGCCCTGCTCTGCCCAGATGTAATTACACAGTACACTTCCTGGCTCTCTATAAGGAAGTGGCGTCACCACCTCTGTCTTCTGCCAGGCACCTCACCAGAAGCAGCCCAAATGGGAATGCAGAGCCATGAAAGGACTTCCTCCGTTTGCCCAGCCGTTCAGGGCGGGAGCGGGAGGATCCCTGGAAGCATCACCCCAGCTTATGCACCAGGGCATCCTCTGCCTTCAGCAGGGTCCAGGCACTCCTCACTGAAGAAATCAGGCCAGAATCACAAAAAGTTATCCATCTCACCCATACTCCTCTCAGCATTGTGGGCTTAAGCACTTCACTACCCAGCCCGTGTTCAAATCTTATCCGTGCCCATGGCCACCATCTCTTCATATGACTAACGTGCTCCAGCAGGTACGCTCAAATCTTTCCATTCCCTCCAATGCCCGGTTACACAACTGAAAAGTAAATGGAATAAAGGAAGGTTTTTGTTTGATTCTCCTCCCAATTTTTTTTTTCCTTTTAATGAAACCAAAACCCAAAATAAAGCTAGTGAGAACTGGCCAAGCATTAACGCAAACGGTGTGCTCAAACAGGCATCGTCAAAAAACACTCACTTTTGTGAACTTTTCAAGAAAACCGATTTCCCAGCATAGATCCATTAGTAAAACCAGCCCACGCCGGCTGCATGCTGTACCAGGGCAGCCCGGCAGCACAGCATCGCCGTTGCTGGTGGCAGCCATAAGCTTTCTGCTGAGTTGGCATGGGCTGGGGACTGACACCAGCCAGGCTTGCTCTGTCTGAGCTTTTCCTGACCTGCCTGCAGCGTGTGTTGTACTAGGTTTGGCTGTGACAACCATTTCTCTAGCTGACCAGGTGCTTACAGCCACGACTCCAATGCAGTGATGCAGTGCAGGGAAATGCTGCCATGACAGACACGTGGGATGCAGCACAGAGGGGCACAGATGTGGGGGGCAAGAGATGGGCACGTGCTGCGCACTGCCGACCCCTTGGCTATGCACAGCTCACCGATGCTTGGGTCTGGAGCTTCTGGCTTTAGGGGTAACAAAGAAACTAGTAAATGTATAGTATTATTGAGAATTTTACATGTAGAAATATTCTAAATTATTATTCTTTCTTTCCTTTTCTGTAACATCCTGATGAGACGGCCATGGAGATCTTGCTCTACAATGTGTGGTGCTGCTGACAAGCTGTTTTTTTCTGGCTGTGGACCTCAGGAGCTGAATTTCTGGGGGAAGGCAGGCGACAGTCACAGCTCCCTGCAAGGTGGTGCCTCTGGACAGCGCTCTGTTTGCTCCCGGTTCTGGCCCTGCTTCCCTCTGAGCACAGGGAGAGAGGCACTCGTGCCCACGCAGGGAGAAGGTGCAGCATCCTTCTCCTTCCCACCACCTCATCCCATGGTAAAACTATAATTTGATTCCTCTCCCCACAGCTATTTTTGGATTTTCAGCACTGAAATTAGTATAACTTGTTCAGACAGGAAGTCATTGCTATAGCACTAGAGAAGGGTACTTGGAAATGAATGCCAGCCTTTGATTAAAAGATAGATGTCTAAAACCCTTTTGATAAAACATACCAAAACCGACATATAAAAAGAGGCCTATCAAAAGTATGCTCGACTCCCTTATCCTTACTTCCTTTAGGCAAAAGGCAATGGAAACACTTTTATAACAGTACCGTATAATTTACCAAGGAGTTTCTGCAATGGCAAGGAAACGATCAAACAAAGCTCTTTAAATAAAAGTAAATAACAAGAAAATGAAATAAATAGAAATCGAAGTTTTACTATGTGAGACACATCTTGAATGTCCAGAGTAAACACAACCATCTGGAGTCGTCCACAAAGCCTTCACTCAAAAAATAATTTAGAACCCATACAAAAGAGGTGAGATGGATTTGTGCAAAAATCCAAGGAATGGACTGAGGACCAGTCAGACACACATCTTAAACCAGCTCAACTACATCGAGCCTTCACTAACCCCAAACCTTTGCCTAAAGGGCAAACGAGCCCATGTAAATGCCTTCTGCTGTTCTGGTGCTGGGGGAGCTAGAGACGACGGACATCTTATGGCAAGAGTGTTTCTCTCTCTCCTCACTCCTCCCTTCTCGCCAGAAGGTCCCTGTCACCCTGTGAAACGCAAGCTGCCTGCTTGTTCCCCTCCCAGCTCACCCCATCTCATTGCCCCTTTGCTCCCCGCTACCCGATACAAATCCAGTGACCTGAGCTACCCCAAAGAGGCATTGGGACTGCAATGAAAACCACCAGCCACTGTAACGCTGGTGCTGCCCGAGTCCGCAAGATATTTATCTCCTCTCAGCGCCCTGTTCCCTTCATGTTTAGTTAATTTTGTTTTGAAATAAACATCTCTTCAAATACCTTTCCCACCAGAGAACTAAAATGTGCCAGGTGTGGACTGCCTTCTAAAACTGCTCCCATCAGGTAATTCACAAGTGGTATTTTTAAACCGATCGCTCGCTGAACAACAGACATTACACCCACCCACAGACACTTCTTTGTCTTGCGAGAGGCTGTAAGCAGCGAGACATCACACACGCAAATGGCAGATTTGATAGGAGTCTGACCTTCATGCTGTCACGAATAACACACACTCCTCAGTATTTATTTCTATTTGAGGAAGAGGCAATTGCACAAAGTCAAGGATGCACGCAGCAAGGGAAAAACCTGAAGGAAGAGGAGAGCAGTCACCCAGGGCAGAAGCCGGGGGCACAATGCCGTGGGGGATACCGAAACCCTCCTGTGCCCTGCAAACCCCTGAGAGCAGCTGCCCGCACCAGGGCAATGCCTAGCTGCTCTCAGCCAAGTGAAAAAAACCCAAGAGCTGCTGTCCCAGAGCTCCCAACAGCAAGGGAAGCTCCCTGAAATGCTGCCTTGGGGGCAAGGTAAGAAGGGCCAAGGAGCAGGGCAGGGCTTGTTTAGCTATACAAAACCACACTTGGGTTTTGCCAATTCCTGAGCAAGAGGAAGCTAGCATTAGAGCTGAAATAAGCCACTTCCAGGCTATATGGAATATTAGCAGCAGAACCAGAACATGACAGGAGATGTTGATACTCCAGGGTAAGGCCATACTGTTCCTGAATCAACAAGGAACAGATTAAGTGCAACGTTGCACAATTTTTATGTCTCCTTACGGACAAAGGCTTTGCTGCTTGTCATCACCAAAGAGCACAGCACTTATTAAATAAAAAGTCTTGACAAAATCCTTTATGAGTCCTGACATGCTTTTTACATCAACTTCCCCATCACAAGCACATACGGCTTTTTTCTCCACTTAAATTTGTTTCGTGGTGTTCCCAAACAGCTGCAGAGCCGCTTCACGTGGCAGGCGGGTTCAATACTGAATGAAATGGCATCCATCTGTAATATGAAATGTGTTTGACCCCCCTACCCCGAGACTTAAGTTCATCTACACAGGCAGTCTTAAGGCAAGTACTCAGTGAACATCAGCAACGAGGTAGATGAGCCTCAACAACATCCAACGCTATTTGGACAGCAGTGTCCGCCGTGTAACTGTCTGCTTCTGCATTACGTTTCCCCGAAAGCCTCTAACTGCACCGTGTGTCTGAAGTGATTAAGTGAAATAACCACCAACTCTTAAGCCACACTTGGAGATTGCACAACTTGTGCAACATCAGTGCTTTCAGCAGAATTGCTCTTAAAATACCCATGCTGACCTCAGTCTCTGTGTCTCATTATTAAAGCAAATGCACACTTGAATAATATGGCAAGACAAAGCACATCTCCGCAGCCCCAAACTACAGAAGCGTTCAGGTACAGATGAGATCTTTTCAGTTTAGAGCCGTGTCTACCTCTTGCTAGTTTAAGGACTCTTTCTGTTCTTTTTTTTCTTCTTCTTTTTACGAATTTGGTCAGCAAAACATTTTGAACAATATAGACCATTAGCTGAGTCTGTCTGGCTGAAGGGCAAAAATAGCCATCCCTCAGTCTGAGCTTTAAAATAGCTCCTCCCCAACGGGAGTCAAATGTTCCCCGGCTGGGAAAGATGTTTATTTCTCTCCCTCTTTTTTAAACATTTAATTTCAGCTTATGTAGGCAACGTGGTCAAACATGACACAGCCCAGCGCAGCAGCTCACAGGAGACAGGATGAGAGTCTCTAATACACTAACTGCATCACGCCTCGAAAGACGAAAGCCTGATTTAGCAGCAGCACACAGGCAGCCTCATCAGAGCCTTGGCCTGTTTTGGAGTCAGTTCCCACGCATTATAAGCGTGAGTCGTGTCCATACATTCAGGCGACAAGAGTCCTGGCTGGCACTTGTACTCTTCTCAGGCATCGTGAAAATCATACACAGAAATACATTCAGTACAGCATTTAATAAAGATAGATCAAGAAATAAAGAGCAGCAATATTTTAAAAAAGCAATATATGGTTTTGACAAATCGAGATTGCTGAAGGATTGGAAAACGCCACATAATAAAATAAAGGAATTATGATGTGCAAGTAGACAGAACTCCTGCTGTATGGAATAAAACATTGATGATGGGGGGCTTCTGGACTAATGCATAAGATAAACTGTGAAACCACGTAGTCTGTATGCGTCTTGAACCTGTTTTTAGATGCAGAGCTGACCAAGTAACAGGCTAAAAAGAACACACAGGAGGACTTTTAACTTATTATCTCTGTGATTTTTTAAAATGTTTTTAATGATATGCCACATTTTGTTGAGATTTTTCACTCAAAAACCTCTTAGGAGACAGCTCAGTTTCAAAATATTCACCATCAGCTCATATGCATTTATTATTATGCTCCATCTTAAGAGATGCTTGTTAATCTTGAAAGGACTCAGGACATTGCTGATCTCTAATTGAGAAGGGCAGCTTTTAGGGTCAAAAAAGCTGTGCTGAAATTTAATTTTTCAGAGTACAAAAATTTCAGACGAAATTCAGTACAAGGAGCCTTCAGAAAGCAGTTGAGTTTTCTTTCTTTTGAGGTAAAATAGAAGGAAGGAGTAATGTACTAATATTACTTAGTCCAGAGGATGTAATATATATGCCTATATATACACACACACATATATATTATAGAAACACTATTTTATATATATATAATAAATATTATCAGTGATTTATTTTCGGTAGATAAATTAATTTAGATAGCAATGCACGCAAAAATACTTGGGCAACCCCCCCTAACAGAATACCTATCATAAGATACCTAAAGAGCCACAACTGGCCATACACTGACATATCTAGATATTCTCCTGCCTCCTCAAGAATAAGGCACAGAAATACTCTTACGGAATTCCTTTGGTGCAGCACAGCTGAACTGAGGTTGAACAGAGCTGGCCAGAGGCACCAGCTGCCTCCTTTCTCCAGCACTGTCTCCAACCAGTTTTTCTACCTGGCTAGCTCTCAAGAAAACTAAACTCCCCATGAAATGCCTCTGTGGTCCATACCAACCCAAGCAATTACTTCCAATAGGAAAGGGCAAGCGCTGCTTGCCAGCATTTCCAATGGGAGCTGCTACAGGCTGTGGTCTTTCGAGAATCTAAACTATTTATATAGGTATCCTAAATGAAGGCCATTTCACAGGCTCACAAAAGGCTTCAGGTGCACCATTTGGTAAGGAAGTTACACAGAGACTTCCCTTAATTTCCTGATCAGCTGTTAATTAATAACTAACAGGCAACCAGAGATATGCCATGAGCCCTGTCAACACCGTCTGGCAGACTACGATCTGCAACAACCTGGGAAGCCATGGCACATGCACATCAGCACTGCATGATCAGCCCTGGCTGTAATCAGACTCAAACTGTTTCATATCTGTCTGTTGTTTTGTGGTTCTTTCTTTTCCCCTCCAGTAAAAAGAGAAAAAGCAGGGACACGTAAGCTAGGTACGATATCATGGATACAATAGCCAGTGTATGTGCACAGTTTCTTTATCTACTCTAAAAAACCCACTTCAATTCCAATCTGCTTACATTTTTTTCATTTCAGGGCAAAGCACATTTGATGGAAAAGTCAAACTTTATTTGTGAATCAGAACTAGTGCCGAGGTCAAAATGTATTTTACATTTAAAAAACCTGTAAATTGAACCCTCGTACCTGGTATGGAAGTGGATGGCTCAACACCACTCTCTTGTGGGCAGAGATCTGAAGGCCTATGGCTGTACCGAGCGTGCAGATGTGCAGACAGCTCCAATAAAAACAAACGCCTTTTCAGTCTAACTCCTTCTCCCCCACAGTCAGTCATACCCACAGACCTTTTCTGCCAGGGAATACAATGCAAGACAGGCATATTAATAAATGTAACGTAAACTTCTCTGAGCTTTTCCTCTTCTTCCTTTGTTTCAAGTGTCCGTTTAGCAGCTGTCACAGTGAGACATGGATATATCAAATTTTTTCCCCTCCCTGTACTCATTTGTCTTCTTTCTTCTGTGTTTAATCTTTCTTTATTGTTTGCTGCATATTCGCCCTTTCACTTTCCTCTACATGTAGTTTTTTTCCTTCCAACAGCCATACTCCTCACTGCAGGTTAGACTTACTGAAGACCAGCACATAATATTCACCAGTAAGCACTCATTTTGCCCAAAAATACTCTTAAGGAGAACCCCACATGTCCAGCTTTCCCACCCTCCTGCTGGATAATGCATGACTTCACTGTAACAGTGTAGGCTGCAATTAAAGAGTTGAAGTCTAAAATGAAACCGGGCCTTTCATGTGAAGTACATCAATAATTGCACAGTACAGCAGACAACCAAAATGGGACCCACTGATGCTCCAATCACAGTGATACATCAATGCTTCTCAAGCACATGTTGATGGAAGCTGTCACATTCACTACTGTCTAACGGCCGTGCATGGATCAGGCAATTCAGGGAATATCTTGTCTTAACTAATTAAACCAGGGTTTAGTCCAAAGTCTACTGAAATGAGAAAGCGTCTCTCCACTGACACAGCTGCTGAGATGCATCCCACATTTTTGTATCCAGCACACAGGCTACAAGCACAGCACTGAAACACAAATGGAAACCAAAGTAAAGATCAAGCCAGGATATCAGGACCTCTGGCGTAATACCGGTATTAAAGGAATTCATGCCCTTCTATTGTTGAGCCAGAATTGACGCAGCCATATACTTCACTAAAAGGTCATCTAGCTGTCAAACACATCAGTGCTCAAGTCCTTCCTCCCAAGTAAAACAGAGGTGGGGACACGATATAATTATTCTGTTTCCAAATGAAATAATCTAATGAGTCACAACAATAATCTCTAAGTTGCAGTTTTCCAGCACAGCAACTACTTGGCTTCCCCCTCACCCCCATACTTTACCACAATGGTACAGCACCTCTTTCTGGTGAGAGAACTATTAATCCATCAATGAAAGGGTTTCCAAAAATTACCTGACAGAGTGGGACTGGCTACAGACTTCCTCGCTAGTACTGATGGCCCTGAGAGAAGCTCAAGCCACCTGATGACACTCGGAAAACAACCAGGGACCTTTTCTTGGCCAAACCATTTTGTCATGGAACGCAAACCCAAAATTTTTGATTTAATGAAACCTTTTGCAAATATGTAACTGCTTTGATAAACAATATATAATCCTTCAACATCCTCAAAGCCAAAACATTTCCTTCCCCACCGCCCTGTAAGCCCAAAGAAAGCTGTTTAAACACAGAAACAGGCAAGGCTTAGAAATCACATACACGTTTTCCAATAATAACCCTCAAACCCCTACAAATTTCAGCTTCAAGTTCCTGCACAGTTCTTCGCAGTCTGGCACTTTTTTGTGAATTAACAATTTCAAGGCAGTGTTAACAGCCATTATCTGAAAATCTTATGAGAAAAAGAGCTAAATACTTAGCTAGCGTAAGATTAGCATTGGTGTATTTGTCCTAATTTCTGGGGAGCCACCTGAATAGCTTTCTTCTATTAGCTGAGGGTCTGTTCATACCTGGAATATTTAAAAATCACAGAAAAACACTTATCTTTGATCCCCCAATAAAGCTAATCTGACAGTACAAAGAGGGATGCTCATGACACACAACAAAGTTTTGAATAGATAAAACCAATCATCTTTTAGCAATGCACAACAAAAGAAAAAACAGACGGGAAGTTCTGAAATATCACCGCTCCTTTCAGACACTGACTGGCTGACAGACCAGCAGAATTTCAACTCCAATAGGCATGAATTAGTTTCCAGGCAAAGAAGCAGAGATAAAAGGGGAAGGGATTTAAAGAATTTCTCATGGGGTTTTGTCAAAGTTTTATTTTCTGCTTGGTTTACAGAGAGAGGGCTCAGCTGTGATTTCAGCCTCTTTTTTTTTTTCTTTTTTAAATTTTATTAACAATAAACTTCACAGTTGGCCACATAAAACATGGTAAATTTTCATACATTTCTCAATGTATCTTGTCTAATCACCTTCACAATGTCTATTACCTTTTGGGATGAACAGAGCAGAAGCTAGTAAAACTGTAAGCTTAAAAAAACCCCATGTTAAAACATTATCTAAAATGACTGAATTTTCAGCATTTGCATTACAATATTTACCATTCATACATTTTATTTCATTTTACTTTGACCTCTCTTCCAATCATGCCAGCACAATATGCAAAGCGTCCTCGTTAGTAAGACATGATATTGGCAGAATGGGAAATTGGAGGCCTGATCCGCTGACTTTACCGCATATGCCACTGGAAGTGCCTCTGTTCTTACATTGATGCAAGTGCTCCACTATTTCTGATCTGAGAACCTCCCAGAAAGTATTCCAGTTCAGGACGTGCGTTTTATGGAATAATGAAATGAGAAGAAAAAAAGAAAGATGAAACTTACTAATACTGAATCATTACAAAACCAAAAGCCACAAAGCATCTGTTGCAGGCAGGCACCACTTGTAGAGGTTTTCACACTTATACCAGCTTGCTCTGTACCGTCACTATCAAACACACAGCACGGCCATGGCAACAGCTTCAAACTAGCTAACTCCTCAGGAGTTATGCAAGACTCTCCAGCCAATGCTATTTTTAAAATTTTTAATTTAGAGCTTCACTCTTCACTCCTCTACCTTCTTCCTTTTTACAGGCTCACATGCGCCATGTACAGCATATTGAAACAACCCTAAAAATGTTAGCAAGGACCGGCGTTCTCTGTGCTTTACTTTCCCCCAGGCCACAACGTGACTGCCCTGGCTGATCCCTTAGTTCAGCTCTTCTGGGGCCAGCCAGCGTAGCAGAAACTATTGTACCCGCTCCCTTTGGCTCCCCTCCCCACAAAAGACTAAATATGTCCTTCCCACACAATGGCTGAGCTCCACTGGCCCAGAGCCTGTGAACACTGAATAGTCTTTCTGATTCAATTAATTCAGCAGAATTACGCTAGCCCATTACCCCCCGCCTCATCCCATGGAAGCCTAGGAGATTGTTTCCTTTAGTTTTACCAAGAACCATAGAGTATCATCTTCCTTCATTGAACCTTACAGCAAAACACACTTGCTGAGAGAGTCTACATCAGACACCACAATACATCACAGGAAAAGCAGCAAGATTTCGCAAGGCTCAAGGATTTCCAGTTCATCAGTGGCTAACCAAGAAAGAACACCTCTTCTACTGCTATGGTACTGTTTCTTCTTTATTTTTAATTAAAACCTTAGAATGCCTTGTATCTAACCCTCTGCAAATTTTTTTCACTTACTGTGAAATAGCTGAACCTTTCATAGAGTATCGTTGTTTGTTTTAAGGATATATCATTCCAGACATTTATGCCTAGAACAGAAAGCAATGTTCTTTATAAGAGAAAACACTGTATAGATATTGTGTTGAGGAAGATGACCTTTTTATCTTACCGCTGGGACCATTATTTTCCCTGTGATCCTGCAAAACAATAAAGCATTATGCGATGGCCAACAAGAGTCAAGCAAAATACATGCCTCTTACAGAAGCATACAATCGTCCAGCTGAAAGCCACGGTGTGACCTGATTTCCCAACACTTGTCACAGTACCCTGTAGTATCAGTTCAGGAACCTTAATCCAATAGACAAGGCCACAAAAAAAGCAGATTCACACTTCTCTTTTCCCATAACGGAGAGGAGAGGGAAACTGTGGCTGATCTTGGAGGAACTTTCACAAAGGTGTTGGTAGAACTGGTAAAAACCTGTAGCAAACAGGGCATCCCTGAAGGAAATGCAGATTCTGGGAGACGACAAAACCCACCAATTGATATCAAATATAGAAAAGAATTCTAGCTACTAAAGAGGTCTCATTTTGACCCTTCTCAATTTAAACCAAAGCTCTTTTTGGCTTGAACTGCACTTGAACTACACAGAGCTCTGATTAAAAAAAAAAAACAAACCAACCTAGAAAACCAGATCTCAACAAGTAGAAAATAAAATCGAATGGTAGCAGGGAAGCGTAACAGATCAAACAATTACATTAAGTTAAGGTGAACGTTTTATTTAGAAACTGTTTTAACATGTCCTGAAATACTGTTGTTTTGGGGGTTTTTTGCATTCAGCCATCAAGGACTTACGGCCAATGGCTTTTGCAGCTGTAAAACTGGTAGCATCAGAGGGATCGATTCTCGTTAGCAGCTATTTACTGGTACAGAATGAGTGGAATAGTTTTATGCTCTGGTATTTATTTTCTTATTACAATCTCTTCTTTTACTCAGATCAGATCTCTGCCTCAAACTCTGCCTTTCATGTTTATATACGTACACACATGAACCAGCTTATACCCATATATAACATGTATACACACATGCTCTCACAAGGGCTTTTGAAACAGACCTAGACATAAATTGCAACCGGTACAGCACATTCTTAAGAGCACCATGTGTACACCTTGGTTATAGAAAGAACAGACATTGCATGGAGAATTCTCCATTTCCACACTCATGAATTTCCCCTTGTACACAAATACTTGTACACAAAACTCCATCCACTCAGAGTATTAGTGCTGTGATCGTCACGTGGCTACGAGGACTACATCTTTACAGCATTTATCAGTGAGGATGTGGGCATCAGCATTTCTTGCTAACAAACTTGACATAGCACCAAGCAGAGACCTTTTACAATAATTACAAGACATCCAATTTTATTGCAGTCCAAAAAGATTTCAATGGGGTGATTTAAAAAAATCACATTACATGGTTTCTTAATGATACTTTGGGGATATATGAATGAAAGCTCAATTCTGAAACTTGTCTATCATTTTAATAATTATGAAAATTATAGTGTCTTAAAACATTTCACCTGACTCAAGGTTTTACAAAAGCTTATTTCTTACCCAAGTCTCATCCTCATGAAATAAGCATTCATGCGCATTCTATACAATGAGAAACTGAGTTCCAAAGTTGACCCGCTCTCTTCCAGGTCTCTTTTCTAAATGCTAGACAACATCCACGCTCATTAGCGATGGCAGGGGATTGGGCAACTTCATCTTCTAGAGCTAGCTCTAACGACGAAAGCCTATGCAGAGTTTTCTGCCAATGCTAGAGCTGAAAGTAGGTCAGTCTGCATGACTTCTTTCGTTAAACATGAGGCATTTGTCACCTTCAGCCACAGCCTTTGCAAGTTAATCGCTTCTGGGTGGCATTTCAAAAAGCAAGAGAACCTGCTAGGTCACAGCTACATGAGGTTTGCTATTTCAGTGGCTGACAACAATGCTGAATCAGAAACAAAATACAGAGACAGCGGGAAAGACTGCACTTTGATCCTCATCTATTCTTGAAATTCTCTCTAATTTTCAATTAAAGATGCAGACTTCCTGCTATCGGCAATGAGAAACAGTGAACCCAGGTGAAATTCCTGGGTGACTGAGCTGGACTGGTGTACAAAATGCATGTGGTACAGCATAGCTGAGAAGGACAGGCAAGACTAGCAGGCATGCCAGATGCCATTACTTCAAGCCCTCTAGACAAAAATAACGCCATTGATCGGTATTTCAAGTGACTGCTGACACACTGTTAGAATGGCAGCCCTTGTGCGGTCTTCCTGTGAGGGATAAGCTCACACGAAGTCTCTCTGATCCCCAAGAGTGCATTGCTTGAGTTCCAGCAAAGATGCCAGCAACTGCAGAACCACGAGGAGTGAAATAACCCCTGAGCAGTAGTCTCCACAACTGAAAGCTGTGACACAACCAGTCATCTTAGCTAAAACTTGAACTGTTGAGTTATAACCTTTGGGTTTCCAAACGGAAGACACACAATCACGAGCCTTTAAATGGCACCTTTTTTTATGCACTTATCTTAAGGACAAACTGACATTTAACTTGTGATCCATTTTTCCAGCTCTCCTTCCTGGAGGGGAAAGTGTTACTGTTTGCAAGTTCAGCAAACCAAGTAGATGGACAAGCATTCAATCTTTTAAAACCTACTCATGTATCAGAGGTTTTAGTTACCCCATCATACACTTCTGTAAGTTTGATCACAGGCTGGGACTGATGTTCACCATGCTCAGCAGGCCCTCAGATGCATACAGAGATCACAACGCAGGGCTGTTACGTGCAGCCCATACTCAAGAGAGGCAACTCCTCTTCATAAAGCAACTGTGCACAAGTCCTGGCAGAGGCTCTCACGAGCTGGACTTACTTCTCTGTGCAGCAGCTGCAGGATTCTACCTTGGAGCTGTCTAACATGGCCCACTGCACCTGTGTTCAGTAACAGAGTGCACCAAAGCACCTTTAGCTCCATCTCAGCTCAGCAGCTGTACACTGTCCTCTGAAAAAGGGTCATTCAGGGGTTGTTTACTCAGAGCAATTATCACATCCACAACAAGAAAAGCAATTATTTTTTTTTTTTTTCCATTTTAAGCTGAGCTACGTGTATCATGCTGGGAACCCACTGCGATGGAATAAACTACTCGGAGCTTTTGCCTCCTCCAAGTTTCAGGCAAAACATATTCTTCTTTCCAAGCCTGAAAAAGGGGTGGAGGGCCTAGTTAGTGCTGCTTTCTCAATACCCCAAGCTGAAGTATTGTTAAATTCCTCATTTCTTTGTCAAAAAAAAAAAATCATATTCAAGAAATTTCATATTCATCTTTTGGCTAAGTTTTCCTACAGATTTTCCTACAGAATATAGTGGCTGCCTTTCTCCAGGGGGACGTCTGCTTGCTTTTAAAATAGCTTCTTGTGTAACAGTTCTTTACTGACAGTTCTATTGATCTCACATGTTACAAAAGCTTGTTTTTAGAAATTCTGTTCTGTAGGACAAATTTGGAAATTAAAGCAAGAACGAAGTGTCTTCACATTTAGATTTCAGTGTAAAAAAAGCGAACGTCACAATGCAGATCCTTGCATCATATGACAATTAGCTAATGCTTAATGTCCTCCATCACCATCATAATTGCCATAGGACCCACAAGAGCTTTCTCATCTCTGCACTTGCTCAGGCTGGCTATTCTATTACTTCAGCAAAAATGACTTTTCCTTTCTAACACTGAAAGACTAAATAAGCAAGTACAAAAATCCCATTGCCATGAGCCACAACCTTTGCAGCAAAAAAGGGCTATAGGCGTGCAGTAAGAGTTCCTTGTGGTTTTTTTGCCCCTCACTAAGAGCTTTACCCTTCAAGCTGCAAATCCCTTGGGCTCCTGCTCCAGCAAACCACCTAAAACCCTCCACATGGATTACATGTAGCAAGCAAAAAGGTACGCCTGGATTCTGGCAAAAGGCGTTGGCATATTGCACAACCAAGCCCCCGGAGCCTAACCAAACATGGAATGACACCAACAGAAACACTCCTTTCACCCCTAGGGTACAGAAGGGACCACAGTCCATTGTACAAAGATTTTTTTTTGTTTCCTCCCTGTTGAAGTGGCTGCTGTGATTGACTTTGCAGCTTTTATAACAGTCATCCCAACTTCCCCTACTGCTCTCCCTTCATGAGTACAGTCAACATTGAAAAAAATCTTTGTGACTATGGCTACTGAACTTGTCTGGCAGTTTCCAGCCACCCGTCGTAAAAAGCTCCCTGTACCGGCTGCACAATCGGACTGGTATCACAGGAAGGAGACTCAGAATTACATGGTTAACTTAGAGCAGTCAGTCAGGTCCACTACGAGGCACCATCTAAAAGCCAAAACTCCTTGCTCTGAAAACAGTGGGAGGAGACACTTATTGCACAGGAATTGGTATTGCTGCCATATTCAGAAAGGCAAAACCCAGGAATTAACACTGGCAATACTTGCACGTGCATTAGAGTTTAAGAGTGTGTCGTGGTTTAACCCTAGCCAGCAACTAAGCACCACACAGCCACTTGCTCACTCCCCCTCCCGGTGGGATGGGGCAGAATCGGAAGAGTAAAAGTGAGAAAACTTGTGAGTTGAGACAAGAACAGTTTAATAATTGAAATAAAATAAAAAAGTGGTGGTAGTAGTAGTAATAATAAAAATATACAAAGCAAGCGATACATGATACAATTGCTCACCCCCCACCAACTGATGCCCAGCCCATCCCCAAACAGTGATCTCTGCCCCCTGGCCAACTCCCCCCAGTTTATATACTGAGCATGATGTCATATGGTATGGAACATCCCTTTGGCCAGTTTGGGTCAGCTGTCCTGGCTATGCTCCCTCCCAGCTTCTTGTGCACCTGGCAGAGTATGGGAAGCTGAAAAATCCTTGACTAGTGTTTTAGTTGTTGTTAAGCAGTGTTTACATCAGTGTGTTATCAACATTATTCTCATACTAAATCCAAAACATAGCACTATAGCAGGTACTACGAGGAAAATGAACTCTATCCCAGCTGAAACCAGGACAGAATGTGTTTTGAAATGCCACTTAATCTTCGGGAGAGATTATCCTACTGGAGGAAATACAAATCCTTGCAACTCGTTTGGACTATCGTGACCATAAAAAAAAAAGATACTCAACTAGATTGTGTTCCTATACTCCATTCAAGGTGGTCAGACCTCCCCAGTAATTCAAGACTTATGCTTCCTATGGGCCACTGTGGGCTAGTTACTAAGAGGAAAATACAAAAGCTCTGCCCTGCCACCTTAACTCAGATTTATTCCAACCACTTTTTCATTATTTGGACAAAGGTGGCAGCGGCAACTTTTAGAGCCAGGCACAGAGCCAAATTCGAAAACTGTAATTATAAACAACATACAACTTGCAGAGCTTTTCATTTATAGCTCTCAAACTAGTTTACCAAAACAAATAATGACAAATGAGATTTTTAGAAAAAGAAACTCAGTTAAGTGGCATGCCCAGAGCTGTGTTGCTCACCAGGAACACAGAGAAACAGAAATCAAGACTACCTGACTAATTCAAATACTTATTTTCTCAGCCATTTGCCAGGCCTTCAAAAGCAGGGTATACAGTTTTTAGGGCTATACATGAAATTGGATTATGCCCCTGTGTTTCTGGAAAGTTACCTGCATGACCCTCAGTCTAACAAAACTTGCCTTAATCTGAAGTGACTGCCCATACAGAGTCCAGTGAGGCATTTTGCATATGCTCATTAATGGCTTTTGTTGGATTCTGTCTTTGCCTCTGAAAACATCTTAAACAACTAACTCTGGATGCCAAAGAGATAATAGATAATTAGATAAGAGATAATTTGGGGACTAAATCAGTTAACTGCAAGAAAAATGGTTTGCAGACTAGGTATGTCCCACTAATGAAGTATTTTGCTCTTCATTAACTAAAAGATATTGACATTAAATAATATATAACACAGGTATCTTCCAAAGTGTACACTTCAGGTCTAAGCACAGTAGTAGCCAGCATGCTTTTGCAAGCTTCTACATCAAAAATCAACGTAATGCTCCAAGCCTTTCCTTCTTGCTTCACCAGTCTGGCTCCCATAAACACAAGCTCCCCTGGAATTTTCCTTTTGGGGTTTTGGGTTCCTCCCCCTCCCCAAGAAAACCCACCTGGGTGAACAACATTTTAAAACCATACATTGAGCCTCATGTGACTGAATACGGTTGACCTAACTGGCTGAAACCACTGCCAGTTTCTTCATATGCCAAGGAGTTCAACCAGCAAAAGACAGGATGTTCTTCAACTAAGGACAAGGTCATAAGTGTTTCATTAGGAAGGGGGGAAGCAATGAAAAAGGACATATGTTAGGTGGAAAATGAAAACATTTTAAAGGGCAAGGGGGGGTGTGGGGGGTGAAGAGCAAGACGACAATTTCCAAGGAAGAACAACCAGTAGAATGAGAGCAGAAACAGAAGCAGAGTGAAAATTCTACTGATTCCATATGAATACAGAAAAAAGAACAGGAGGAAATTAAAAAGAGTGAGAAAGCAATACAGTAAAAAAAAAAAAAAAGAAGGGGAAACAGAAACAATATGATGGTTTATTTTTGCTTCTCCCAGTGATACAGCTACAGCCATAGAAACTTCCAGTTCGTGTGCACTGCAAAAGTGAGAAAATTTGCTGGTGACATCTGAGGTAAAAATGAGTTGCCTGTCTTTCACTCACGAGGATATTAGCATAGACCGAAGAAATTCCTAATGCATTGCATGTTCTTCCAGCCATCCGTCCCGCACACTACTGCGCAGCAGAGTTGGGTTTGTTGCTTGCAAAGCAGGACTACACCCATCCGTCAAGCAGCCCAGACAGCATTTCTGGGCTTTGAGACCTGCTAAGCAGAACTTCACCACTTAAATCTTCCTACTACAGCCACAAAGGAGAGCAGCCAGGAGACACCTTGGCCATAGAGATGCCACAAACAGCTGTTGTCTCAGAATTAAAGAAAAAGGGACATTTTTCACAAAGTAGTATCTCAGAAGAGTGGATAAAGATTTAACCTATGTACATTCATAACTCTGCCTTTTAGTAACACCACTAGAGTTTGTGAACACAGCATACAGCTTAGGTCCTGTAAAAGAACTAAGATCAAAGCATCCTCTAGATAAGCTGGTCTAACACCTGAGTTTACAACTGGACACTGCATGGAAATTTTGTGGGTCTTCAGACAAAGCAAGTTACAGCAGCCACTACACTGCTTCCATCAGTCATTTCTAGACCATTATACCCAAATCCTAACTTTATTTCTTTTCGTGTTGCTTGCAGAAAGGAAACCTCTAAACCCTACCACTGTACCATTAACTATTGTCCTCTACGAGACCTGAAAAGCATGAAGGCTGTAGCTCTCTTCATTTGTCTTGTAGGATCAGCTTTTGCTATTCCAGTAAGTCCTCATCATGCTATTATTACTGAGCACTTAATTTCCCATTCTGTGAATACTCTATGTTATCCCATTGACCTATACAAGATTTTCATTTACATGCTGATATTGAATATATTCATCTATTCTAGACCCATCCCTTAAACTACAAACTTGGAACCCATGGACAGAAAACTCCAGAAAAGGTACTCTTCTTGTTCTTTAAACATTAAGAGGCAACCTATATTATTCATCTCAAATATACAAGGCACATTAGCACATATGTAGTGGTTGGCAAATTGATTTAGGTTAAAAAAAATGTAGGCCCACTCACCCCAAGAATTAGTACCAAGCATCTCGTGCCTCGCATATTACATAGCTAGAAACAGAACAGGACAAAATCTAAAGGTCACAGCAGAAGTTTCACTTATTTGAAAAAATTACCTTAAATGAATCCCCACATAAAATCATTACACCCGTATTTGTACAAACACTAAGCTCCACTGACAGTCGAACTTGTGGTTATCGCTGCTCCAGTAAACAAGGAGAGTGCAATCCTCAATTTATCACACCAAGTGATCATATGCGGCCTCAAACTTGTTAGAATTTTAGCCACCATATGCTTCATTATTCACAATACAGAGCATTAGATACAGCTCATCTTGGAAAAGTATACTGCAGCTGACAAGCCAGATAGACAGCCTTAATGGTAATGAGACAAATGACTTCAGCAGCCCTATCCCATATATGCATGCTAATGACAGAGCTCACAACTTTGCATTCATGGTTGACCCAAATTAAAACTCTTTTTTATTGCACCATTCTGGTGAGCATTAGTGTTCAGACACAATGGACCTTGGCTCCAAGCCAATGAACGTTTTGGAACAACTAAATTCAGACCATGCCCTGTAGTAAGAAATGCAAAATCCCAACTCTTATGCTAACCTTTTTTTAAAATTATGAATTATATCCCACTCTGTGCAGCTTTCCAGATGCATTTCATGTCAATCTGGCTGATGGTCTGCATTATGAAAACCAAAAAATTAATTTTTCCTAATGAAGTATCCAGCAGAACAAATTATGGTATAAACACTAGTTTGCAGCCTACAGCTGTCTCCCAGAAACAACTCATACAGAAAACACTTGCATCAAAACAAAACATTGCAATACCTGATGAATCATCAGTTCCAAGTGAATATGCAACATCTATCAAAGGCCAGTCGTCCCGTAACAGTAGCTAATTACAGCTACGTTGACTGAAATCTGCCATCATATTAAGAGACCCAAGTATCTTCACAAGCAACCGAGTTCTAAAAGTTTATTTTATCCTGGGGACAAAGGTATAACAAAACGCAGCAGCTGAAAGCCACATCTAGGCACATCTCTGCATTGAGGTTGTGGCGCACAATGAGGCTTCCTGTCAAGATATGAGCCACATCTTTCTCAAACTACTGCTTCAAATACAGGCACCCATAATAGACAATCTTAATGACTGTTTTGCCTTATATTTTCTAACTCTATAGAACTGGAAGCCCTTCACAGAAGACTGCTTTTTGCTTAAACTTAAAGACAAACTTGTAAAACATTCAGATACCACCTTGACATTAGGAAATAGGATAGAGCAGATCTCCCAAGAGCCAAATTAATATTTCTAATCCTACCATTTTTTTTTTTATTTGTATAAGTATTTCTTAGTGGAGTGTTTGTTTCCAAGCAGTCATGAGTCTGCCCAAACTAAAGGAAATGCTATTCCAGCAACTTGGGCATTGATAAGGTCTCATCTTCATAAATAAACCCCCCAAAAGCTTTAAGGAAAATCAGCATCAGGTGCTATATTGTAATAAGCAATAAGCAACACTGAACATCCATAGGTGTTGTTCAGAAATACATCAGATGTTGCTGCTACTGGAAGTGCCTGTACGCACCCAGCAGCTGCTGTGATGTTAACAGCAGCAGAAAGGCAATTGCTGCAGCAAGAGCGCACAGTCATTTTAGTACTTGCTTTCTCCTTGAGCATTTGAACCTTTTCCAGTGAAGTTACTGGTTTTGCTATTTGCTTGACAGCATGCAAAAAAAGAAAGCCACTCAGCAAACACCTACAACTTGTGCTAGTGAGCTTATGATACAGTAATTGCCACGAAATACAATAGTTCCTGATGAATTCAGCTAGGAAGCAATGATGTATCAGGCTCAAAGTAGATGAATACATTGATTATGAAATAGTTAAGATGCAGTGCACTCCTCAAGAATTACTACCACGACACCTTGTGAAAGGTGCTGTCTCTCCCCTGCCCCTCTTTTCCCAGGCCTCCCAGTTATCTGTGTAGGAAGATAAGTATCACATCCCCCTTCTGAGGTAAGTGATAATTACTGCAGCCTACAAGTGCCCGAAGTTATGACACTAAATTACTATTTAAGCATTTTGAGATTTCACAAGACACCCATATGCATCTATCTCCTATGAGATCTTAAACAGAGTTGCAAAGGCTCCTTCAGGAACTCTACCAAAAAAAGAAGGACAGATAAACAAATTTGCTGAGAAATGGAAATGACATCAGCTGTGAATTTCATGCTCTGAGCTAGCTTAAGAGGAGCATTTACAAAGAAAACAAAGTCATAGAACCATAGAACCATTAAGGTTGGAAAAGACCTCTAAGATCATCAAGTCCAACCATCAACTAACACCACCATGACTCCTAAACTATGCCCGGGAGTGCCACGTCTACACCTTTTTTGAACACCTCCAGGGTTGACAACTCCACCACCTCTCTGGGCAGCCTGTTCCAATGCTGAACCACTCTTTCGGTAAAGAAATTCTTCCTGATGTCCAATCTAAACCTCCCCTGACGCAACTTGAGGCCATTTCCTCT
>WAAD01002325.1:136884-154509 GCA_013389945.1 Fregata magnificens
GGGGCACGATCACTTCCCTACTCCTGCTGGTCACACTATTCCTGATACAAGCCAGGATGCCGTTGGCCTTCTTGGCCACCTGGGCACACTGCCGGCTCATGTTCAGCCGGCTGTCAACCAGCACCCCCAGGTCCTTTTCCGCCCGGCAGCCTTCCAGCCACTCTTCCCCAAGCCTGTAGTGTTGCATGGGGTTGTTGTGACCCAAGTGCAGGACCCGGCACTTGGCCTTGTTAAACCTCATACAGTTGGCCTCAGCCCATCGATCCAGCCTATCCAGATCCCTCTGCAGGGCCTTCCTGCCCTCGAGGAAATCGACACTCCCGCCCAGTCAGTGTCATGCTTTGCAATACAAGGCAAAAATAACATTGCATTGACTTCAAATAAATTCTAAGACTTATTAATCTACTTGTTAATTTTTTTTTTTTTTAAGACCGAAGATATTAATCCTGAAGCCTCAAAGGAAGAGAACGCAGGGTATGTAGACACGGGTGATTTGCTGCCCAGTCACAAAAACCTAAAACCAGAGGTATCGGTACCAGATACTGAGCACAGGGATGAGCCCCAGACCTCTAGAAAACAAGGAAGAACTGGTAGCGAGCATCAAGTGAAAAATAGCCTAAAAAGCATCAACTTGCTTGCGCTGCACAATAAATCAGGTTTGGCTTCTGATAACGAGGACGGTGACTCTGGAAGCAGCAGCAGAGAACAGTCCAGCTCTGAGCATTACCAGTTCAGGAGGCATGAGAAACACAGCAATACAGCCAATCAACATGTTCTGGGCAATGCAGAAAATCCGGTGGATGCTCTCAGTCTTGATCATGAGCCTAACACATGGAAATATAATAAAAAAACAATTGGCCTTTCTGAAAAGAACAGTGAAAGTGATGAAGAAGGTGTAGAAGAAGAGGATGAGGAATGGAGTGAAGAAACTGATTACAGAGGTATGAAGCACAAAGACTACCAGACAAATCAAGGTAACCAATACAAAAGACAGCAAAATGAAAACAGTATGCAATCTGATGAAATCCTGAGAGATTCCAGTCAACCAATCCGGATAACCAAGAGACATGGTGAGAAAGTTGACCTAGAGGAAGAAGAGAGGGAGAACAGCCAGAAGAAGCCCTATAAAGAAGAAATCCCTCTCTCAAAAAAACCCCAAAACAAAGATCAGGATGACAAACAGCAAAGCCAAGAGAGGAAAGACAATATTCATGTAAACTATCAGAGCGATCACGACACAGTGGTGAAAAGACAAGATACAGAGGACAGTAATGTTGATGAGGATGGTCGCGACAGTGGTGATGTTGATGGCAAGGAAGATCTCAGCAATACCTGGAAAGAAGCAGCCTACGAGGAAGAGGAGAGAATCCAGAATAATGATGAGGAGAGCACCAGTACTGAGCATGAAGGGGAAGGAACCACTGAAGGTGACACTGCACTTCACAGAGAGACCGAGGATTACCAAGATGTCAGGATTAAAGACCTTATTCACTCTGAACAAGATGATTACAATCATGAGCCACCTAATTCTGACAGCAAGCAACACCTGGAAAAAAGTGGCTCTGTTCAGAGCATGAATTCAATGGAAACTGAAGATAAGGTAAATTCTCTTTAAAATAAAAGTTGGAATACTAGAAAAAGGGGGGGGAACCAGTCCCAAATTTAAATTCCTGATGATTGAAATGACATTTTGGAGAAAAACAGGTGTAATAATTTATTAATATGCAGAAGTCTCATCTCCCCTTTTATTCACTATTCATCTGGTTCATGCTGTGTCACTTCACATATAACATTTAGATGAATTGTACCAGAAAGGAAGTGAGCACAACTGAGGTAAGAGTTCCAGCCCCGATGGGCTGTGTAATGAAATGTACAAATAAATACGGATACACAGATACAAAACCTGGAACCCAGTCTCAAGCCAACTAGGAAAGCCTGTTCACTCCTCTCTCCCAAAGATTTTAAACACTACCATACCAAAGTGAACCAGACCTTTCCACCAGAGTGGAAAAGCAGGGCTAGAGTCCCCAGAATAATTACCATCCTAGAGGCTCGGGCACTTTCACATGAGATGAAGGATGTGGGCTTTGTCCCTTCAGACAAAGGAGGATGTTGCACCTAGTTGTCCCATACCCTGGTCAGCCGTTAGATAACCGGTGGACTATCAGGGGTGTTCTTCAAAAGGAAGAAGTGAGTTTTCCTATGGCTGTTAAATAAGGATCTGTAATTTTAAAAAAAGATAGCAGGCATCCATTTGAAAGAGGGCAGGCACCTCCACACAGCACCAAAGAAGGGTCAGAACTGAAGATACATCTTTCCCTTCTCCTCCTGCTTCATGTCTCTGCCCTGGCAGCTCACGGTGCTGCAGCTCCCAGGCACTATTGAGAGGCAGTTCATGCTCGCTGACCTGGCGGGCCCCGGTGCACACTAAGACTTCAAGCACCAATTCTGCCAATCCCGAGGCACTGCGCTGCTGTATGTCAAGTACTGCAGAACCTCCAGGTGCCCAGGCCTTACTGAGCTCCTGTTTCTCTCTCCACCCCCTACTTTTTTTTTCCCAAATAACAGAGCACCTTAATACTACCAGAGGCTTTATGCACTTCTCATGCATTTTCCATAGCATCCTCTTTCTGCTGCAAGCAGAGCAAACTGTGCCTCAGTCAGCTCTATATTCGTACCTGAAAAAATTTTGTCAAAGTATTTTTTTCTTCCCAAGACTTACCACAACTTCTGCTTATGTCTCTGTGACTGTACAGGTTAAGACTACAGGCAGTTCCTATGGTGAGATGGAAAGTGCAAACAACAGAAGTGAGAAGGCTCTCCTGGGTAAGCCACAAGCAAAGTCGTCATGTAACTGCTAACTCTCTGTGGCTGGAGAATCTGCTCGTCTGCATTTCTTTCCTGCCTTTGGCAGCATGTGATTTCACATGACTGAACTGCGCTTGTGCATAATCCTGCATTGTGGTTATGTTCCCAGAGAATCCCTTCCATACACCTTGGATTTACTAATTTGTTTGTGAAAAACATTTGTAGACAGTGCACAAATTTTTGTGTCAGTTATACAGGCATGGGAATATCCTTGCATTGAAACTGTTCAGTTTCAGAACAGTAGCTTGAACTCAGCTAGAAGTGGGACAAATGCCAGTGCTGGATTCAGCAAAGACAGATGGGTTATGTTTCACCAAAGGAAGCTGGAAGTGAATGTCAGTCCTTATAGAAGAAATAGCTTTTTCTGAGAAATTTATTTCCCCATCCAACTCAAACCTGGGACTGCTAGAAGTCTCACAAAAATCCTCATTTAAACTTTGGCTTGCTTTATTCAATACAAGATCCAGCTGCATTTTAAAAAACTTACAAAAAGCACTTGACTTCTTGGTGAATATTGGGCTGTACTTTGCTTTGACTGTCAGTCGTACCTGACAGAAACACTTGGCTTCATCCCATCCCCTCTAACAGTCCCTCCTTCTTGCTATGATCGCTAGACCCGTGTAGGAACTTCCACTGCAAAAGAGGTAAAGTCTGCCATGCGGTCAAACAAGGGAAACCCACCTGTATTTGCCAAGATCCTGCTGCTTGCCCTTCCACCAAAGACTATGAGCATGTAAGTATTTCATTCAGTGCACAGCATGGGGGAAAGCCAACAAACACGTTTACACAATAACATATTCCCCTGCTATTATTATATTATATATTATATATATTATAATTCTACCCTAAAAAGCATGCAAGTGGGTTTGGGTGATTCCAATAATTGTAAAAGCAAGTATAAAGTACCCAAACTCACTGACTATAGCTTGAGAATAGTATGAACACATGTAGCTACGTAGTACCTACACTGATTTGCTTCCCTTAGTCTCTCAGGGATCATAGCTTTTCCCTGTCACTAAAAGTTCTATTTATCCATTTGATGTTTTAGAGCATATACTGAACACTAGTACATATCTAGTGTAATAATCCTGTACCATCTCAGAAACTGTAACACTACCACACAAAAAAAAATTCAAGTGTCTGGAAACCGGCTAAGTACAGACAACTAATCCTTATGTAGGCGTATAACAACTACAATTTTCAATACTTCTGATCACATGTATTCCGTGTGGGTATTCATAACTCTTACACCATATGTTAACGATACTTTTATTATTGTAATGCCTATATGAGTGACCAGAATTTTTCTCAACACAGTGGTGGGGGTGGTTTTGTTTTTCACTCCTCCTCTAGGTTTGTGGTACGGATAATAAGACTTATGATGGCACGTGTCAACTCTTTGGCACCAAATGTCAACTTGAAGGGACAAAAATGGGACGCCAGCTGCACCTAGACTATATGGGCTCCTGCAAATGTAAGGCTTGTTTTTCTATTAAGAATTCACCTGGGTATAAAGAGCCAGTACCCTTAACCACCAGCTAGCCCTAAGTTATCTGCTTTGTTCCTGTGCTCTCCCCCTTCTGCATCAATTATCTGCTAATTAAGACCTTCAAACCCTAAACATGTCTTAAAAGTCACTTTTTCTATAATTAAGGGTATTAAGCATCTGAATCCTAAAGACATCCCTCATGTGCTTACACCAATTTGTTGTCAACCCTGTCTTCCCCCTGCACTTACATACTCCCATTCCTATAGTGTCTGAAGATGTTTTTTAATACCTTGACCAGAAAACCAGTATTTACAGCCAGTTAATAAATTAAAATGGCAAGTCCAACATCCCCCCCCCCAAAACTACTTAGATGCCAAGTGCAGCAGTCAGGATCTAAAAGCCAGAACTGATTTCCAAGCTCTTTAGTTGCTGCATACCCTGGGAGGAAAGTGCACTCTCAGCCAGAATACTTCTTTGCTGTCAAGAACTCTGCTTTCATGCAACTGGCTGATAACAGTTTCACTGCACAACTCCGCTCAGAAGCTGCACAGATATATAAAGGTTGTGGCTTGCACAACTGGTTAAGCATGTGCACCAAAGAGTTGTAGATTCATAATTGAACCCATTAGTTGCATTCCCAACTTTATGTATTAACAGCTCCATCCATTTTAAGCTTAACTGGAAGTTTGCTAGTGAGAATCAAATCTAACTTGGCTCAGAAACGCTCGAATGGGGATTTAACAGATCAGTTGTTAACAAAAGCTTTCCTGTTTGGCACAGACATCCCTCACTGTACCGATTATGAAGTGGATCAGTTCCCCCTCCGGATGCGAGACTGGCTCAAAAACATCCTTATACAATATTATGAACGTGATCTGGATACTTCTGGATTTCTAACTGAAAAGCAAAGGAGTAAGGTCAGCAATCCTTTTCAAATAAGACGATGCAGTTACATTGTTAGAGCCAGGCTAACCATGTGAAAAACGGTGATTCACATCTTACGAGTTTTCCCATTTCCTATGAACATTCCCGTTCTGGTTAAGGCAATTTAGACTCAATTAGATTCACAAGTTGCAAAATACACTTACATGTCGCCTTGCACTCATTTAAGCTAAGACACATTTCTGCTATGAATGTTCCTTTTGTCCAAGCAAATGCAAGCCAAGTGTATTACTTTGAAGTCAGTTTCTACAGACAAGAGGCAGAAAAGTCAGAATTAGTGCACACCTAGATAAACATCATTTGCTTGAGAAGACACAAAACAGCTGCTGTTCAGGGAAGTGCTTTGTGACAAACCGCTTGGAAAGATCAACTGATACGTAGATAAGGATGACCCAATTCATGCAGTCAATGCCATTTTCCAAAGGACTTGAGAAAACTAACCAGTCATAAGATGGAAGGTCTAGGTGCGGATAACTAATTAGAAGTCAGAATAAGAGGGAACAGCCAGCCAAGAGCTCACCTGTGGAGTCCCACAAGTTGGAGGGACTTGTGCCATTCAGCTTTTGTTAAGTGACCTGGAAGAGGAAGGTAGGTGCCAAAGTCTGCTGACAACTTCAAAGGAAGGAAGGAAGGACGGACTTGGACTCACCATGAAGAAAACTGCTCAAGGACCCCATGAGACTGAGTGACTGGGCAGTCACACAGCAGGATTTGAGACAGAATTACAATAGAGAGTTCAGGGCACCCTCATGGGGGCAGGGGATCCCTGCCTTGGACCCGACCAAAAGGAGCTCCTTTTCTGTTCTTGAGACACACCTTGTACTTGGCCATCAATACAAAAGTACCTGAAAGCGGACTCAGGGGTTAAGGGTATCATTTGCACTTTTTAATTCAGCCACATACACTGTCCATCTACACCACGATACTCAAGGGCTATAAAATTACACAAGTCTGACGCTCAGACAAAAGAGCTGCTTTCCACCATCCAGTAGACCTGCAGCATCACACTAAATTGGCTGAAAATGGAGTAAGCATCTATTACCATTGGGCCTTTTTTTTAGAGAAGTATTTATGTCAAGTGAATTGGTTACAGTAGTTTGTTTTTGAAGATGTAGATGCCATAACTGCCTAAAAAAGCCATAACTGTTAGAAAATAGCTTAAGTTAAACCAAGACCTGGGCTGCTCTAATTCTGGAGTAGGAGGTGCATGCAGTAGGTCACAGCAGGTTTATACAAAATATGCTTGAGCAACACCAAAGACTACTTACAGTTACCAAGAGGGACATTGACCTACCTGGAACATCTCATACTAAATGGTACGAATTAGATGATTTCTGAGAAGGCTCATTTCACACCAAAAGCTGAGTTTCTTGCCTCAGGACAGAAGATCAACAAATGTGATAAAATTTGTTTAATCTCCTACCAACCTGAGGCTACTGCCCTGCTTAGCTGAGTCTGACTATTAGGCCACAGGAATTTGACTTCCTTTCTAGATACTACCAAAGTTGACATGGACAGCAACAAAAATCATCTGAACTACCTGAGGCAAGCTTTTCATGCTGTATATGGTCACAAACACTAAAACTCATTTCCCCAGTGGTATTTTATCAAGTTTCATTTCTCCAAACCACCTCCTTGCTGGATAGTTTTCTTCAGGACAGATCTTCATCCCTAAATCAAAAATATCAATTTCTCTGTGTTCAGGTCAAAAAAATCTACCAGAATGACAAGCGTCTCATGGCTGGTGACCACACAGTTGAGCTGCTCCTGCACGACTTTGAGAAAAATTATCACATGTATGTGTATCCTGTGCACTGGCAGTTTCATCAGCTTGATCAGCACCCTGTTGACAGGTAAAAAAAAAAAAAAATCTTTGCGGGTTCAGTTCCAATTTGCTGTTTAAGCTCAGGCTGGTTTACTTTTCTAAACCACTCGAAGCATCCTCTACATACAGAACCAGTCCCTCAGCTGACAGAAGCCAGTATCCCCCTCTTTCTAAGGAGGCATTTATCCTGAACACAGAACTTCTCTCATTGTTTTGCTGGAGTCATGTCTTAGGTCAGAATCTGCTATCCTCTTGCCTTTCATAATCATCATGTATCACACCTTAAGCTTAGTTAATAGCTTATTAGCTAACACTAATAGCTACTAATCTTAATAGCTACTAATGCCCTGATCCTGGAAGAAAACAAGGCTCGTGAGATCCTGTTATTACTGAAACTAAGAGCAACAGGCTAAGTACAAAGGGCAGAGGCCTGTCCGCAATAATTCACTAGTGAGGTATCCATAGTTTTCAAATAATACTACAGAAGTCTCTCAGTTTAAGGAGCAGGTATGGTAAGAAAGTCCCAGTGTCACAGTTCAGAGGAAGCCCCCAACTTCTGAGAACGTGACTCAGATTTCAGGCTTTTGGTCATGACACTCGGTGGTGGGATCCACGTTTCAAGGCTGCAGGCCCTCAATACCTCGCGCTGATCACACCTACTGTCTTAGAACATAGCTAAGCACCTTTGCAAGCCTGATCTCCTGAAGATTAACAGCAAAACTCCACAACTGATGAGTTGTGAACAAGTCACAGTAATACTTGTTCTAGAAAAAAAATGTTAGCGAACAAATAGCAGTTAAAACTTTTTAGCTTAACAGGTATTATACATCATCGTAATGACCTGGGACAGATTCACTACAGAAGCACCACAACAGAATCCACTGGGGCATCTCTGTCAAAGTCACTGTTGTCATCTTCTAACAGCTTAGATCATCTTTGATGATCCTGATGATCAGTCCCTGGGAAAGTTATGGCATGGATCCTCTTAGGGGCCATTGCAAGTCAAATGAAGCACGTGATTGGGAAAAGCCAACACGGCTTCACTAAGGGCAGATTATGCCTGACAAATCTGGTGGCCTTCTATGATAAAGTGACCCGCTCGGTTGACATGGGGCGAGCAGTGGACATTGTCCACCTGGACTTCTCCAAGGCTTTCAATACAGTTCCCCACGGCCTCCTCCCAGAGAAATTGTTGCGTTACGGCCTAGACAAGTGGTCTGTGCGGTGGGTGGGAAATTGGCTGACAGGCGGCACCCAGAGGGTGGTGGTAAATAGCTCCTTTTCAAACTGGCAACCCGTCACAGGTGGGGTCCCCCAGGGATCGATATTGGGCCCAACATTATTCAATATCTTCATAAGTGATCTGGATAACGGGATCAAGTGTAGCCTGATGAGGTTCGCCGACGATACCAAACTGAGTGGGGAAGCGGACACTCTGGAAGGGAGAGGCACCCTGCTGGAAGATCTCGATAGGCTGGAAGAGTGGGCTAACAGGAACCTTATGAAGTTTAACAAGGACAAATGTAAGGTCTTGCACCTGGGAAAACATAATCCAGGAGTGCAGCACAGGCTGGGATCCACCTGGCTGGAAAGCAGCCCTGTGGAAAGGGACCTGGGGGTCCTGGCGGACAGGAAGCTCAATATGAGTGAACAGTGTGTTGCTGCGGCAAAGAAGGCCAATAGGATGCTGGGTCGCATCAAAAAGGGCATCACCAGCAGAGATAGAGAAGTCATTGTCCCACTCTACTCAGCGCTTGTCAGGCCGCACCTGGAGTACTGTGTGCAGTTCTGGTCCCCGCTGTTCAAAAAAGATGTGGACAGCCTGGAGGGGGTCCAGAGAAGGGCCACCAAGATGATCAAGGGCCTGGGAAGCCTGCCGTATGTCGATAGGCTGAGGGAACTGGGTTTGTTCAGCCTTGAGAAAAGGAGGCTTAGAGGTGATCTCGTCACCATGTATCAGTACTTGAAGGGAAGTTACCAAGACGATGGAGACTCCCTTTTTACAAGGAGTCACATGGAGAGGACAAGGGGTAATGGGTATAAGTTACTCTCAGGGAGATTCCAACTGGACATGAGAGGGAAATTTTTCACAATGAGAACAGTCAACCATTGGAATAATCTCCCCAGGGAAGCGGCTGGCTCCGCTACACTGGATACTTTTAAGACTCAGGTGGACAGGGTGCTGGGCCATCTCGTCTAGACTGTGCTCTTGCCTAGAAAGGTTGGACCAGATGATCCCTGAGGTCCCTTCCAACCTGGTGTTCTATGATTGATGATTTATTAATGAAATACAGCTCTACATACCTGCTCTTTCTTTCAGATTATTAACGCACTCGGAGCTCGCGCCTTTGAGAGCCTCCCTTGTTCCCATGGAACACTGTATAACCCGTTTTTTCCAAGAGTGTGACAGAGATCAAGACAAACTCATTGCTTTGAAAGAATGGTGCCACTGCTTTGGGATTAAGGAAGGTAAACCTAAAAGAACAGGCAGATGTACAGGACAAAATGTTTCTATCAAGACTAGGCACATTCTCAGACCGCAATTTATGGGAAAGAAAACGTAGCCAGAAGCTCATGACTACTGTGCACAGAGACAAATGGAACAGTAACGACAAGACTGCAAAAGGTGCAAGGTTCTGAATTGTTTTATAAAGATAGGAAAAAGTTATCTTTTCCATGAGGAAAAATTTGGGAGGTAGTTTGTACTAAATACCAAATCATTCCTGTGTGGCATCTGAACCTGTATGTTCTGTATGTCTGTCTCTCAAGAAACACTCTATGCTATCCTTCAGTCCAAAGGAAAGGCAAAGCGACCTTGTACTTTTAAATTAGTGGTCAAATCATGTTGACTGAAAATGCATTTAAAGATCTCAAGCCAAGTAGGGAAAACAACTGAGATCTCTCACTAATCAAGTAATTATGCTCACCTTTAGATTACTATATACAACAGAAATGCTGTCATCAAGCTGTAGTTGCAGGCCAAACCGTCTATTTTACCTAATCTGTCAGATGCAACACATGCTCAGATGGTGCCTGCCAGACTGCATGCACCAGGAGGCTCAGGCAGAGGCAGGGACATTTTCTGAATCCTAAATGGGCTAGCCATATGTTTGATTCAGGTCAATCCACATCGAGACTTCCCTAGGAAAGTGGAAAGCTAGGTGCTACTGTGCTGGTGATGTCTCTAGAATTAGGCAGCAGCTGAACAGAAGCTGTCATGATAGTAATTTGAGATTTACACAACTACATTGAACCTAAGGCATTCTTTCGCAATGTACCTTCTTCTGATCTAGCCCTGAGTGACAGTTGAACAATACTGGCAGTCATTAAGCAAGGGTAGCAGTAGCACAGGTTAATCCTAGAACAGACGGCATTTGGCTAAACACGCGGACTGAAGACATGTTCAAAATCCTACTAGCAACTCCCTAATTTTAAGTGGAGGCTGATTCTGGTCAGAGGTCAAGCACGCAGAGCCTTCGCTCTTTCCAGAATTTTTCCAGCTCTTCTGATGACAATTTACTAGTCACAAACCACGTGTGGAAGTAAGCTGCGAGGAGTTATCATAATACACATGTACCACAGCCAATGATTGTTCATCCAAACAGGGGTTCAGAGTCAGTCATTTGTGAAGAGGGGGGTGGAAGTGATTTTTGGCTCACAAACAGATCAAGAGGACCTAACACTAGAAACAAGAAAGCACCTGTCAAGAAGGATCTAAATGAATGGCTCCTGAATATGACAGCAGCAACCATACTTGTTTTTTGTTAGGGATAGTGTTCCCCTACATGAGCCCTCTGAAACTTTAGTGTATCACTTTCTTTCATAGTGATACAGCATAAAAGTATCTCTTTGGCATCAAATGTTAATAACATTTTCTTCTTTGTTGCAGACGACATAAATGAAAATCTCCTGTTCTGAACCTGGCCGAACAGAATCCCAGTGCTGCACTAAAACTGGTGAACTATGCGAATCCCATTTATTTCTGTAATTAACAACTTCATAGTTTTCAAGACAAAGGTGGCATAAGGTTCACTGCGTTCTTATCAAATAACACAAGTGCAGAAAAGTTCTGCATTTGTTAACAGCAGAAAAATTTCACTAGTCCAAGTGGTTCATAGCTAAACAACCAGTATTTTCCCCCACATGTATCCATGATCTCTCTGAACCAATAAATAGTACTAACCTGATGACTGACCTGTTCACAAAACTCTTCAGTAGAATTACAGGATGTGGATTTTACCATACACTGAAGAAAATTACCTTGAAATAGAACTTGTTTCCTTTATTTACTGTGTTGTCAGTTTAACATTCTGCATAGAAGCCTCAAATAAAATGAAAGTCTACCTAGATATATGGGTTTTGTCAGAACTTTGTCAAAGAAAAGGTATCAAGGCAACAGTTCAATGGAAATTTCATCTTAGATTTAAGGTAGGAGAAGAAACTAGAGAGCGTAGATCATACACACCAGCCCTTAAACTATAATTCCTAAAATACATCAAAAAAATCGGTGCTTTCCAGATACTTCTTCCCCCACCTCTTGAAACACAACAGTAATAGTACCAATGCCACATGGCAGAATTCCTGCTGACAAACTGTGTAATGATGTAATTGTATGAGCACAGTGAGTGTGGATGCGTGTCAAAAGACTGATTAGCAACAGGTCCACCATCACAAGGAGCAGAGGATATCACAGCTCCAACACCTCCTTATTTTCCTTAGCAGGCACATTCTTCCTTCCTCCCACAGAAGCACCAACTACTGCTACCACTTTTCCTGAGAAAGAAATGCTAACTATTTCTTTCACCATCTCCCAACTTTTACTTGCCTGAAGACAGGCACGATTTAGGCATAAAAACCAGGACAGAATAAGATTATTCCTGAATCCCCTTAACTTTGTGATTTTAAGCCAAGCACTTCACTGAAAACACTCCAGGCGTGCTCTGCTGTAAGCAAGAAGCCCCAAATGCTGTTCCTGTAAAGGAAGATCAGAAGGTGGCGTGCATAAAAAGGAGTGTGGCCAGCAGGTCGAGGGAGGTTATCCTCCCCCTCTACTCCACCCTAGTGAGGCCACATCTGGAGTACTGCATCCAGTTCTGGGCTCCCCAGTTCAAGGACAGGGAACTGCTGGAGCAAGTCCAGCAGAGAGCCACAAAGATGATCAGGGGACTGGAGCACCTCTCTTATGAGGAAAGGCTGAGACACCTGGGTCTGTTCAGCCTGGAGAAGAGAAGACTGAGGGGGGGGGAATCTTGTGACTGCTTATAAATATCTGAAGGGTGGGTGTCAAGAGGACGGGGCCAGACTCTTCTCAGTGGTGCCCAACAACAGGACAAGGGGCAATGGGCACAAAGCAGAACACAGGAAGTTCCACCTGAACATGAGAAAAAACCTCTTTACTGTGAGGGTGACAGAGCACTGGAACAGGCTGTCCAGAGAGATTGTGGAGTCTCCTTCTCTGGAAATATTCAAAACCTGCTTGGACGCAGTCCTGCGTACCCTGCTCTAGGTGTACCTGCTCAAGCAGGGGGGTTGGACAAGATGATCTCCAGAGGTCCCTTCCAACCCCAACCATTCCGTGATTCTGTGAAAACACCTTTCACCTGAACTATGTCACCTTTCCAATGAAAAGAAAATGGGATTCAGAAATGCTGTTTTGGTAGCTCAAGTAGTGGAAGTCCACTTGCCCCTCACAAATTTGCTCTTGAACCAGCAAAAGCTGCTAATCCTAGTCCAACTCCAGCCTGATGCCCTGGGAAACAATGAATCAAGCTATGATTATTTTCAACACAGGAACTTCTTACACAAACAAAAGATTATTTCCCACCAAAACCAGCTTCACTGAGTTTCTCCTGTAAGCCTGACTTGTCACCCACTTCACATTCTGTAACATCACACAGCAGTGTATATAAATCAACCTGGATTGCATGTACAAAAGCATATTCTCTGTGCTAATTCCATTTGAAAAAGATCCTTTCTCTGGGACTTCAAATGTGTCACGGAAAAAGTAATTCTGACAGCATTTTTTCTGCCTGACTGCAGCCTATTGCTTATTTGCTCTTTCTACAGCCAAGAGTCAACCACCTTAAAACAATCAAATATAATTCACACAAGGACAATTCACAAGGGATTGATCTATTCTCTGCTGAGGCTAATACTATTGCTCCGCTCAAACCAAGTACTAGAAAAAGATACAATGAAATCGAATTTATCAGGGCAAGCAGGGAAGATTTCCCTTTAAACAGTCCAAGTTCTGCAGGGCAAACAACGACCATCACCAAGATGATTACAGCCGTGGATATATGAAGCACCTAATGTATTAAGCAGCAGATCAGCATCCCACCTGTTTGGAAATTCTCAGTGATGCTGCCACTTCCACTTTTCCACTGCAAGACACAGAAAAGGAGCATTTGCTAATGTATGCATAGATAGATGCTACAGTCACAGTATGAGAAAAATTTTCACCTGAGCTCTTGTAGTCCATGAGGGGGCAAGCACCACCAGTATCTAATCTACAAGTTATAAGAACATTAAAAGTAAGGATGATAAGTGAAAGCTAGTTTCCCATCAGTCCTTTAACTATATTGTTACTATTCTAGCTTAAGTTATAAATATTTTAATCTTCATTATGTCTTCATTTTGTCAAGTAGGTAAGATAAACTTAGTGATAATTTGATTGACCTTCTGTAGACTTGGTTGTTTCCATTTAGTTTTAATGAACCTAAATTAAACATCTGTTTAGTCATAAGTATTTTCCCTCTCTACAAGGGAGAATCAACAGTGAAATCACATTCCTGCCAAGACTCAGGCATCCTTTGAGACACACACAGACACAAACACACACATATTCACATACATATGCACATATAGAGTACACTCACAAATGGACTCATTGCTCACACTTAAACCATGGCACAATCTTATCCACTGCATGCAGCTGGTTATAACATGAACAGGACTAAAATTATCCAACCTACTGACTTTCCCTCTATTTCAGCTAAAACAGCAGGTCAATGTTAAGTGAGAAGAAAAGCAGGTGGGGACAGATGTTTTTAGACAGGTCCATTAAGGGATATCAAAGTCCAGGATGCAGCCATAACTTCCAACCCGAATGGAAGACTGACAACACGTGGGATATTCCAGGAGAAACATAAACCTGCACTTCCTCTCTCCTTCTAAGCCAAAGCACCCACTGCTACAGACATAACACCTGACCAGACAATCCTTCCCTCTGATCCAGGCCAACCACTGCTAAATCCTCTGTAGATCAAGCCTGTCCTCAGGACCTAGAACTGTATGTGTCAGGGCAAGCATCCTCATCAGCTATGTGCACTAATCCTTGTGACAATAAATTCAACAGAAATGGCCTGCTCTCATCCATTTAGGTCTCATCTGCTATGGGGCAGGACATTCAGCTCTCAAGGCAAGCATGAGCTCTTCTTCGATTAAAAGTAGCTTCTTTGAGTCACTGCGAGTAGAGCTTTCAATGCAACATAAATAGGCTTAAAAGCAGAAAAAAGTTTAGCTAGTTTTCTTAGTTTAGGCTTAAGAATGGACAGAATGCCATAAATACCACAAATGAGCAACAACACCTCTGTCCAGTTTCCACCAACCGGCACTGAACAGCAGTTAACTCACAAAACCTTTCCTCCAAAATTTAGTGAAATTGCTCTGTAAAGTAGGTTCCCTCTGTGCAAAGAGGTGCAAGGATCTGATCCAACATTAACAAAGCAGAAGGATATAGCTGCCAAACGCAAGCTGCCTTATCTCTTTTCACTGACTTGGCCATCTGAATCTCCTTTTCAAAGGAGATCAGTCTCCTTATCAGTGCTGTACTGATACCAGATGTGTTTGCATTAAGTTTAACTTTCAGTCCTCCTGCATGGCCACATGGAAGATTCCAAAAAGAAGGAAATACAGGTGACCACCACCTCACCTGTGGATTCTGGCTCAACAGTCCATGCCAACAGGTGTGGGGTCGCAATTTTACACTTTGTGGCAGAACACTGATCAGCTTTGCATGAATGCTTCCCCCAAAAAACATCCTTACATTATAAACTCTGGATAACACGTTCTTCCTCTCGATGGCCTTGCATGTACTCTACAGGAAAAGAGCTGATTAGCATTTCAGCACATTTCCCAAATATATCTGAAGTGTATTTCCATTTCTATCTGGGTTTGGGTTTTGTTTGGTTTTTTTGGTTTTTGGGTGGGTTTTGTTGGTTTGGTTTTTTTTTTTTTTTAACAAGTCACTGTTATAGCTATTTTCCTTGAGGATGAGGACAATCTTTCCAACTAGTCAACAAATAACTGTACAAACACAAACATGCCAATGTAGAAAATCCTGTAAAAAGCATGTTTTCTTCTTTCTGCTCTTCCATCCCTGTGCTTTATGACCAATATCTACTCTATTGCCTCCACAACAGACAAATAGGATGCTTTGTAACAAATTTACAGTTCACCTCGCATCCTTATTAGGCTGCAAGTGCATGTGTGATCCAACAAGTATGTATTATGTTTTATGCCCTCAGACATGTCCCCAGAAAAGAGCACTGAGATGAGCTGTGGATGTCAGTAGTCTCAGATCCAACATAATGCCAACTTCTTCTGAATTGCATCCTACAAGATTTTCCCCAGATACATATATTAATTTAAGCTTCCTATTTACCAGTTCAGACTTTTCTACTAAAATAATCACTAAGCAGAAGGACCAAGCAAACACCATAACTGAAAACTTATTTAGAGACTTGTCTTTCCAATAGCTTTTTACTTAACCTGCCTATAGTCAGACATCAGAAAGCACAGCTCTCAAACTGCAAGTACACTGCTGGTATACAGCTGGCCTCAAAAGGTAGCAGTGACTTTAATTCACAAGTTCCCATTTCTTCAGGAAAAAGGAGGTCATTTTTGAATTTGTAACACTCCGTCTCAGTTAGCAGCTTCAGTACTCGAGGCATTACCACCCAAGTATTCCTCCAGCATCACTAAAGTGCAGAACCCTACAGTCAGAATATCTACACTGAAAAAATACACAACAAATATTCCTTTTGTAAGACACACTTCCACTGCCAAACCTGTCAATCCTCCAAGGATCAGTAGGGGTCATATAAAAAAACCCCCCTGGCTTCTTTATCAGCTGAGAAGTAAACTAAACATCCAAAGGGTATTAAGAAGGTATGATTCATGACATCTTGTGGTTTTCTGACGTAAGCCATAGCGCTCAAAACTGTATACATAGACACCAGCCATTCACACAACGCTATCACTGGAGCCAGCCGACTTCGTCTGATCCACTGACCAGCTGTTCAACATGCGATGCAAAGGCAATACAGCTGCTTTAATGTTACTTGGACTAAATTTCATAACAAAAATCATCTGGGGTATGGCTGCAGACTGCATGACTGTGAAGGGGAAGGAAAAAACTTTTTTCCATGGTCAGAGTGGTCAAGCACTGGCATAGGTCGCCCAGAGAGGTTGTGGGTTCTCCATCCTGGGAGATGCTCAAAACCTGACTGAACAGACCTGGACAACTTGCTCTACCTGACGCTGTTTGAGCATGTCTGGGGAATGGACTAAATCTCCAGAGGTCCCTGCCAACCTCAACCATTCTGTGAGTCTGAAAAAAGAGCATGTGACAAGAACTACTCAGAAATACCAATGCTCTGCTGCTATGCCTGTTGCTTAAAACAAAAAATTGCAAAAGGCTTCCATAAGCATTGCTAGGAAAGAGTAAAATCAGGGAGAGGTAAAATCAAAGACAAAAATAATGAGAAGTAAAATGCTGACAGGATCTCAAAGCACAGACAAGGCAGCAGTAAGCAGGAGCATAGCAAGCTTTATTCCATAATGACTTGACTTATCTTGACCATGTGCATGAGCAACTAAGATACAGAGATGACAGTTAAAGTCACACCACAAGCCATACTCAACTTGGAACAGCTCCTGCTGTCTGATTATCCTTTCTCTCTACACAGAGGAGAGCCATACTCCCCCCAGGTCTTTCCTTTTGCCAAAACCAGGACACTAACTCTTTGTTTTCAATCTGCTTCACAGGACTCTCTCTCAAAATGCAATTCCTGTTGGTTTGTGTTCTGAGCGTGGTTTTTGCTGTTGCGAACACGGTAAGTACTGAAGAAGAAACTAAACAGGCATCCAATGTGGGAAATGTTAACACTGTAAACTGGAAATCACATGCTTTTAAAGTAACACAACAGCTGTAAAAATACTCATGTTTGGTACAGGCCTAAACTTATTTATGTTATTACCATTCCAGATTCTCAACTTATTATTGAGCCCTCCTTAAAATTTAAACAAAAAAATAAATTGCAAGCACTAGTAACAAGCTGATACCCAGCTCAACAACAGGGCCTGTATTTTCCCCATTAGCTATTTCAGCTGACAGTATTACAGACACTGAAGATTAATAAGTTTCTCTTGCAGAACTATCTTTGCTTTCTAACAGGAAAAGAAAAAAATCAAAGCCAAAATGAAGTACTTGCTAATT
>WAAD01002327.1:5972-18954 GCA_013389945.1 Fregata magnificens
CAAGTTGATACCTAAAGGAATACAAACACTTCAACAGATTTTCCAACTGATTCACAAGTTTTTCAAGAGCACAAGATTCTGAAGCACATGTTACCTGTAAATTCAGTAAAACCTAGTACCTTTACATTTGCAAATGTGAACTGTGAGACCAAAAAATGCAATGAAGACTACCTCTATTTTCTATTTCAATCCTATTTACGTAGCCCAAATCCAATATTATTCCAAAAGTGAATGAATATAATTCCCTGAGTATAGCATTACAGAATTGATCTGAATGTAGGAGTAACTTTATACTGAGCACAAATAATTGAACTAAGTGAAGGTGTTTAATAGCTAAAATATGATGGTTACTTTTACAAGTCATTAATAATTAACAATTTAGCTTGCAAATCAAATAAATCTTCAAAGACCTAACAAAACAAGAGAATTTCTTGAAGAGCTGTACCTGTCTTCTGCAGTATCCTGGTCCTCTACCATACCCTTGGAGACCCAATGACTGTAAATCGAAGGAGTGCAACAGGGCCAAAGTTTCTACCATTGCAATGTACAAAGCCGAACGCTCTGCTGGGCCCACTTCAGGCAGTGAGAGGTCTCGGAAGATGCGACCCTGGAAACATCTTAAATCAGATATTTGGTGGGATGTATGCATCAGATGAAGAGAAGTAAAGCTATACATTTCAGGAGCAAAAACAAATGCAGTGAAACAACACTCCCTATGCAATCAAAAATTTCTTCATCATTTATTTTATTCCTTGCCCAGGACAGATGAAGGGATTCACAGTAATCTCAGATCATTAGTATACAGGATATCTATTGGAAGGCAATTAAAACAACAGATATATTCAGTAGATGAAAGTCTGAATTAGAGCACTCAACACAGGCATCCTCAAGCTTGAAAGTACGAGGAAAAAAAATGTTACTGTATTGTCTCTATCAGCTAATTTCCAGAAAAAATATCAATGAAGACCTTGGAGGGAGAAGGGGGGGGTACGTACAAAGAGGCAAACAATCCAAAGAAATTCACTTGCATTCTTCTTAAAAGCAGTTTAATACATTTAGAAAACGGGTGTGTTTTTCCATTTTCTCCTTTAATTTTACCCTGCCTGTAACAGATTGGAAAAGAAAAAACAGACTCTTCTCTCCTCTAAGTTCCTCAATTTCACTGGTTTGCATGATGGCTTCAATATATTTACACAGCTAAAGCATCAATAGAACTTTTTCGCTGAAAGATTCTGCATAACAAATCTAGAAATCAGATTTTGTATTGTGTAATAGTTTCTTCAACACAATAAATGCATGATTGTTTTCTAAATACACAATGCATTTGTTAAAAACAGTGCAATCCTGTCCATCTTAGAATGGATAGACTGTAAATTCACATCCTTAGAAATGTAAGTGTATCAGCAGCAAGGTTTCTTATTAAGGAATCACTTTGTTCTAGTCAAAACCAGAAAAATTCTCCATCTTTAATGTCAGAAAATTGTTTCAAATTCTTCATAGCTTTTACATTTTATTACTCTTGATTCATGTTTTTTGTAGGAAGGTTAACTTAATCTCCAGGAATTAGCCCACAAACTCTTACATTTCTAATTTCCCAGTGAACCTGATGATAGAGTAGGATGCAATAAAAGGGAAGAGGCCTGAANTACGTTCAGAATCACCAGAATCTAACAGAAACAGTATCAACTCAGCTACAGCACCCCCAGAGTGATGGACCACAGACAGAGCTATGCCATGTTCTTTCTGAAACTAGTGCTTGAGCTGGAATCTTGCTTGGTTTTCAAGAAAAGGTGACTGTATGTAGATTCCTACCTTCAGTACTAAACAGGTCGCAGGATGTCCAAAGATTCAGTATAACTTTATAGCCTGATTGTTCTCCCTCTGACTTGTGTACGCTTTTCAGAGAAGCAATATTGCCTCATTTCAAGATATTGCCTCATTTCAAGACATCCTTCTGAGAGCTCAAAACAAGAGGTTAAAAATCGAGCTGAAAATGTCAACCAAGTGGGAAACAAGTCCTGGAGAAGCTGAAATCAGTGAGAATCTCTGATAGCTAGCATTTCTTAAAAATATCAGAGGATTATTTATGTTTATATCACAAAACTTAGTAAATGCTGGATAAGGCTCTAACAGAAAGGTTTTAGACAATTTAAAAGCAGCTTATAGTAGGGGGAAGAAAAAAAATCTCTCACACTGGAGGACCAACCTGCACATGCTGCATTACATAAAATTCTGTTCCAATGATAGAAATGTCACTGCAATACAACAGGGGCTCAGGCACTGGAAATCCAGCTGAAAATAAGGCTTTCTGCACATGATATTCTCTATCAACCTGAAGAAGACACAGAAATTTAGGTTCAACAAAAAGCTCCCAAACATAAATGAGTACAGTGAATGACAATGTATCCTCTTCAATATTTAGTCATGTGTATAGCACAGAAAACTGGAAATGATCCAGCAGTTCACTGCACTTCTGGACACATCCAACAATGTGCTGCACCATCGTGTATAGGACTTAGCCACCTGCAGCACAAAGTGTTTGGAGTTTGATGAAGAATGTTAATTACCTTGTGAGCTCCAGGTAAAAGGGGGCCATGGGGCTTCTTCCTGAGCACATAAGCTTGCCCACCCTTCTGAAGATAAAAGGTTGGATTTGACTGGCCTGAGCTACAAAGAGAAAGATTATAATTACTTACGAATACAAGTACTTACAAATTTGCAAACTTTTAACAGAAATGATGCAAAATGCACTGTGACTTGGCCTGAACGAAATGGCAAGACAGAGGAAAGGGTTCTTCTCAAGAGTTGTTTTTTGGGTTTTTTTTTGCAAATATAGTCTTACAAGGATGCAAGTGATAGCCTACAAAATCAGAAGTCAGAGGTTCTATCCCTCCCTACAAGAAAGATGTCTTCTTTCACCGTGGAGAAGTCACAGATACTCAATGTGTTCTCCTGTGAAACAGAGATAGCATTTACCTCTCCTCCCTAAAGAGACATCATTAATGTTTTCAAGGTATGCAGTAGATACTAACTTTAAAGCTTTCTGATTTGGAGGAAGTTAAACAGAGCAGAATTCACAGTAGTCCATAATTGTATTTGTCCATTGGTGACCTGTCTTTCGAACAATGTAAGGGTAGAGAAAGCTCTCCAAATAACTGATGAATTCTAGTACCAAGCCCCACTGTATGCTAGCCTGATCATCACATACATATGCTATACTTAAGGGACTGCCTATAGTAACGGTAAAGTTTTAAAGAATGAATGTTGCAGTGACAAAGAATCATAGAAATTAGACATTTCAATCACATACATGGGTAAAAGAGAAGGACAACCTAGTTAAACCCTTCATAACACCTTGTCCATCATATCCCAATCAAGCTCATTGATCCTTATTTTCCCCAAGGCTCTGTGCTAATCTATATGCCTTCCTCTCCTCATTCTAGATCATTTTTAAGACACATTCTGACGTAGTCCAATAAAAGATTAGACAACTATCAGAAAATCAAGCTCAAGTGAGCTTTTGCCCTCATGACCTTTCCATTCTCCCTGAGGCAGTTAGGGCCTCAGTCTGTAATACAGTTTAATGAGTATACTGCGCAGACAAATACTCTGCCTGGCACAACAGAGATTTAGATTGGTTGAAGCCTTGAAGTGCAACCGCGAGACAAGCAAAGTAGTAACAGCATAAATACTGACAATATTTTAGCAGATTTTACTATTAGCTACTCTCCTGAGGCCCCTCCTAAAGTCTCCTCAATTGAAGTACATACGAGGATTAGAGTACAGCTAAGGTTTCAATGGATGTTTTATATCTGCATCAGAAGACAATGAAAAATTGTTTATTGTTTTTTAGTGATAGCTGCAGATAAAGCAGTCGAGGTCATATTTACAAAGGAATTAATACCTATTTTCAGAATAACTTAATTTCTAATACTTAGCTCCTGATTTGAAGTCACACAGCCACACCGCTAATTTGCTGAATGCAGATGAACTAGATGTTCTGTGGAACAGCAGCTTTGGAGTCTGGGTGTAGCACCTCACTGGCGCAATGCATTGCTCACGGTGTTAATGGGAATCTCAGCACAGCGTTACGCTGTTCTGATGGATTTGCTTACCTGGCAACAGCCGAAGGCTTTTTAAATTGATTTCTTAAGCCATGTATGTGCTTCTGAACATTGTTATTTGCTGTGCAATTAAAGAGCAATCAGATAAATTGATATTTGGGAGTAGGCAATGAAACGGGTGTGCACGTACTCCAACAGAGCGCACCACAGAGGGGCAAAGACACGTTTTTCTGAGGACAGCAGGAAGTCCACCCAACACATTGCCTGCCTGCAGACGGCCAACTGCGGCCACAGGGTCTGCCTGTGCCAAAGGTCACCTTCGCCACCACGGCGAACTTTGACTTCTCCAGCCGTTCGGTGGACGAGCTGTCACCTCGATGGCTGCTGTCGGCCATCACCAGGGCAAAGGGCCCTAACTCTGCCCGCCTTTCCTGCCGGGCAGCGAGCAAAGCCGCGGCCCCTCTCCTCGCCCCACAGGGGCACACTTCGGGCCCACGCTGCGCCTCAGGGCACCCCACGGGCGAGGGCCCACGTCCACGGCCCATGCCAACAGCCACGGAGGCCGCCGTTCGCCCCTCACAGGCGGTCTCGGGGCAGGAGAGCGGCCCGCCACCTTTACCTGTACTGCCTGACAGCCAGAGCCCCCGCGGGCTGCCGAGGGAAGCCGGGCAGGTGGCTGCACAGGTACCGCTCCAAGCTCCCCTGGTCGAAGCGGTGCTGCCGCCGCACCTCGCTGCTGGCCGGCTCCGCCGCCATCCCCACCGCTACGCCGGCGGCGTACGCCCCGCACNGAGACCCCCTCGAGATGGGAACGCTCCCTGAGGCGTCGGCGCGAGCGGGGGACGGCCGCTCCCTGCCGCTCCCGGAAGCTCCCTCAGACGGGGAGACGTGTCGCTGCTGTGTCGCCGGCGCTGCCATGGCGGAGCCCAGCCGGTTGGAGCAGCTGGAGCGGCGTGTGCGGGAGCTGGAGGAGGAGCTGGCCCGGGAGAAGGGCGGGCGGCGGGCGCCGCGGGCCCGCATCGAGAGCATGAGCGCGGAGGTGACGGACTCCAACCCCTACAGGTGCGGCCGGGGGGCGAGGCGCCTTGTGGGATGAGGAGGCTGCACCTACGGGGGTTGGATTATGGGGAGAGGGCCAGGACTGAGCCATGGGGAGGAGGCCCGGAGGCTGAGTCAGGGTGTAGAGCATGGGGAAGAGGGAGGGCTGTGGGGTCTCAGGCCGTGGGTTGGAACCGTGGGTCTGGGTAAAGGGGAATAGGCACGTGGAGGTGGGCACGGGAGGGGTCTGAGGGATGGGGCTGGGTGTGCTGAGGAGGGTGTCGGGGCAGTGCTGAAGGCAGGTGCTCTGTGGGGAGGAGGGGAGAGATGGTCTCAAATTTCCCACCTGACTGGGCTGGCAGTCGGTGTACCTCGGGGTTACTTTGTATTGTCTTCCTTTACAGTACAGGGAGAGAAAGAGGAAACTTCGTGAGTTTTTCAGCTAAGTTGTTAATAAATGGGACAGGTGTTGGTATTACATGAGGTCTTATTCTCATTCCTCCAACTTACCTATTTTAGAGTTTGGTTTAGAGAATTCTTGAGTATCTGGGATCCCTTCTAATGCTCAGCGCTTCTGGAAATCTGATGCTTCCCCCCCCCCCCCCCGATGAATTGCTTTAATACAAGTTGATACTTGTACTTTCATTGATTCTTTCAGTGAAAAAATGCAATAGCAGGATAAAATCTTACTTTGAAATTCTTTCAGTTATCCTCACAACCTGATATTCCCTAATTTTTTTTTTCTAATGTTATGTTGTAGTTAATCTAATCAAATTGATCAGAAAACAATGGAACAGTCTTCACTGGCCTGCTGCCATATGGTTCATTACAGAAAAAAGTGTAGGGTTTCATTCTGTAAATCAGGGATTCATTTACAAAAATAGCTATGTGTCCTCCTGATTTCATTGATGTTACTCATACCAACTGAATAAGTACATGAGTTTCTGCAGGGTTCGTACTCTCTGGCTGTTGTTAATAGGAAAGCATCTACTATCTCATTTAGACTGTACCTAGCTGGCAATCGCAACTGAACTGAAAACAGCAAGCTTGAGTTTGGTGCTTAGTGGGGTTATTTTTAAAGCAAAAGTAATTTTAAATACCTGAAAAGCAAAATTGCTATTAGAAATGTAGAGAGCATTTTCTGTATAATGTTGCTATTTTTCTTCATAGTCGCTTGATGGCGTTAAAAAGAATGGGAATTGTCAAAGACTATGAGGTAGGATTCTACCTGCATTAAAACAGCCTTGCATTTTTTTTCCTTTGATGACCACTTTTGACATACTGATCTGTATTTTATTTCTTTCTACAGAAAATCCGTACCTTTACAGTTGCAGTAGTAGGTGTAGGTGGAGTTGGCAGCGTGACTGCAGAAATGCTGACAAGATGTGGCATTGGTAAGGTAATGAGAGTTTTCTTCTACTTCTTTATAGCAGATGGACCAGTCTTCATAAAGAGTTAGATTCGATTTCACTCAGTTGATTTTGCCCAAATAAAAAAGGACTATGAAGAACGCACTCAAGAACAGCACTTGCGTAAACATCACAAATGAAGAGTCTCTATTTTTCTTATGCTAGTAAAATTGATTTACTTAGGGCTTAATCCTGTATCATGTGGATGATTCTTGTTTGGATGCTTTTCTTCTCTGTGCTCTTATATGAGCCCATCTATCTAACCTTCATACTGGATTATTACAAAAGGAAAACAAAATAAAGAAAAAGGAGGAGGTAACTCGCATAGAAGATTGAGTCTTATGTTATGAGAACAAGTTGGTATTCATGAAATTGAAATGTGGTGGATGTCAAACAGATATTTTTATCACAAACATTAGTTCGTCATGTGGCAGACTTAGAGCTGAAAATTCAGCAGCAGTTGAAAATAATTTGATGTGTGTATAGATAACAAGAACCTCCAGAGTTAATAGAGCAGGATTTTTCTTTAAAGGAGGAATTTGGGGAATAGCTTAGATGTTTGTATTTCCAGGCAAAGCCTGACCATTTACTCTTGGAACTTCAAGAAGTTTCTTAATACAGAGGTGATGCCATTTTTTATTGCAAAGTTTATTCCCCCTTCCTCTGAAGGAGCATTTCCTGAAGACCAGCATCTTGGGCATAGAAAAGGACCTTGGACAGTTGATTCAGAATAATTAACGTGTCCATGTATTATGTAGGTATTTTACATGAATTGTTTTTGAAGCACTACATGCCACGACAAGTGAAAGTAATTACACGCTTGTAGGTAATGCCATAACAGCAAGTAGGAATGTGATAACAGAGTTGATAGTGTTCATGTAGATAATCTGTTGAATATTCTTAGTTTAGGTCAAATGAACAGATTGCTTTGTATTTAGAGTGGTTTTCATGACTTAACAAATCAGTTCCTGGTGAATGGCAGTTAGAATTCAGTCTTTCACATACTTACAATGTTGGTAACTTTTGTATGTGAACTGAATGGGACTGCAGGGGTGGGTGGGTGTTGGGTTGGGGGGGTTTTGTTGTTGGTTTTAGAATGAGTTTTGCTGTTTAAAATGCCTTGCCGTAGTGCTCTGGTTGCAGAGTCTTTGGAGATTCACATATGTTAATACAATCTTTATTATAGCTGCTTCTGTTTGATTATGACAAAGTGGAATTGGCAAACATGAACAGACTCTTCTTCCAACCTCATCAAGCTGGATTAAGTAAAGTGCAAGCAGCAGAGCATACTTTGAGGTATAACTTAGAGAAGTGGGTATCAAAATGTATTTACCCAGGATGCTGCTCCAGAAAACTGGTGTTTCGTTCTTAATCACTTGTGAAGTAGCAAGATCTAATTTGGAAATTTGAGTATAAAATAGTTGTGGGAATGATTGATACTTTAAGAACGTTTTTGTACTGGCCAAAACCTTAATGTAAGTCTACTTTTTAAGTAGAACTAACTTTGCTCAGAAGTTTGGTATAAACTATCACTTTGATTATGTTGTGATTTTTCTTTTCTCATCTAGTCTGTGAATTTTTGACAAATACGGGTGTATTCTAGACTTCAGACTGGAAGCTTAAGACTGTAGCAACACTTGTGAAGTTAGGGAGTAGAATGCAAGTTATCATTTTATTTATTAACATTGACTCATTTTCTCCATAAGGAATATTAATCCTGATGTTCAGTTTGAAGTACATAACTACAACATCACAACACTGGACAACTTTGAACATTTCATGGATAGAATAAGGTAAAACCTCTCAGCTTCTGCTGGTGTGTGGCTTTAAATACAGCCTCACATTTTTGTTGTTGGGGTTTTTTTCAATTTAATGACTTCCAGTTGAAAACCAGTGGGAAATATGTATATAATGAAGACATTTCTGCCTAGACCTTTTCTCTAGAGTTGATATTTATTTCTACTGTTACGTAGTTATGTTTTATATTTGTGCATCTTTAGATTTCCAACCAAAGCTGCAGGTCTTGTAGGCTTTTCCCATTATAGAAAACAGATCAGATCATATTTTGACTGCTCTGGAGTAGTTTCAGGTATGCTTTATAGAATGAAGAAAGAAAATAGTTATTAGCGGATCTCACAGAGAAGTTCTGAAATAACTTTTCCCATTTGCAGTTATGTTGTACAAAGATACAATTCTTCAGTACTTTGTACTGTGAGTGTATACTATATAAAACTTCTTTTAATCTAAAATGGCCATATATTTAAATCCCCGCTTCAGCATGCTGCTGTTTCTACTGTAGATCTAGGATGCTAGTTGTATCCTGTTCTGCATTTGCACAAGTTTTGTTGGAAATACACTTCCTGTGCACTTGTGTACTCTAAAGCAGTATGTTGATTGCCACGTTGGTATTTTGTTCTGCCGGGAATTTCATGCAAACTTCTGATGCTTATTTCAGTAACGGTGCACTAGAGGAAGGGAAGCCTGTCGATCTTGTTCTAAGCTGCGTGGACAACTTTGAAGCTCGCATGGCCATTAACATGGTAAGGCCATCAAAGGCACGAGCTTGCGGAAGTCTATTTTCTCCTATAAATGTTAGGAATTGTGGGGACTAGAGAAAAGACAGAAACTTATCAAGAATCTTCTGAGAAATTTCCTCCTTGGTTTAAGGAAACAGAATCTGAGCTTTTACCCTGTTCTTGTAAACACATTTTATGTGTATAAATATAACTGTAGACTTTTAAGTTACTAGCAGCTAATGATTACTAAAAGAGTTAAGTGCCGTAAGCCCTCTCTGTCTTTCCAAATTATCCTGTTTATATAAGGGTATTATCAAAGCCTGGTATGTTAAATCTTACAAACTTTTTAAAGACTGCGTATAGCTAATTGTATACTTGCTATGACTTTTTGTATACTAAAAATGTCTTAAGGCTGTGTACCTAATCAAACTGTTTTTCTTTATAGTAGCAGCCAAGGTAGGGTATAGGCCAAATGCATGTTTTCTGTTACCCTTCAGCTAACTTGATCCATAAATTGCATGCACTGAAAGTATACAGATACACTGTATCCATGCCTCTAAAAGTAGTTTGTGCAATTAGATTCTGTAGCGTGCTAGTATCTGGATCACTAATGCCTGTATTTGTTCAAAAATCTCGGGTCCTCAGGAAAGCCCAAAGGACTGACTTCATGAGGACAACTTTAATTTGTCATTTGCTTTGTCCTTTGACTCTGACAAACAATTCCTATTCTACCTTTTCATGTTCCTTTTTCTCATCATAGCCTTTTTATCTTAAAGCAGGAAGATCAATGTGTTTAATCACTCTCAATTTACAACTATGTGGTTTGTTGGGGTTTTTTTTTTCTTTTCATTAAACTTCTGCAGTGCTGATGTGTGTGTGTTTCTGTGTTTATAAGGCCTGCAATGAACTTGGACAAATCTGGATGGAATCTGGAGTGAGTGAAAATGCAGTGTCAGGACATATACAGCTGATTGTACCTGGTGAATCGGCTTGTTTTGCGGTATGCAGTGCTCTGCTGAATTGCTCGTTTGTCTTTTAAAGCCAGACTGAGAATATGAAGATTTGCTGGCTAGTGAATGTGATCCTGGCACAGCTGATGGAGTAGCTTAAAATTTTGTGTGATCTGTGAGGTTTTTTTTAATATTTTTTTTTAAACTTAATTTCTTTTTTTCCCCTCAGTGTGCTCCTCCACTTGTAGTTGCTGCAAATATTGATGAGAAGACATTAAAACGAGAAGGAGTTTGTGCAGCCAGTCTTCCTACAACTATGGGTGTTGTGGCAGGAATTCTTGTACAAAATGTTCTGAAGTAAGTGACCGAGTTGTTGCTATTCAATGTACAGCACAGTAACAGAAAGAAACATGAAGAAACATTTCGTAATGATGGGTCTGGTTCTTTGTACATATGTTTGTGGCCCATTTCCTAAAGGTATTGGCATCATTAGACAGGGCTGAAATATATACTGCTTCAGTCACTGGTGTGTTTGGTCACTTTGGAGCTGCTGTTTTTAATAGAAGTTTTCAGGTCTAAGAAAAAGTTTTCAGAGTTTTCTTAAGAATTTCTCTGCATACATACACACACATTTTTTTCTTAGTTCTGCATTTAAACATGCTCCCATTTGACATCACTAAATTATACACAAAAAATGCTACAGTGCTGACTTGTCTTTGAAATTTTGTACATAGACAAAGAATAATTTCTCTTGCAGTGTTTGTATTCTGAACACCTGAGGTGAATTAAAAAGTTATATAGCAATATGACATATTTTCAAAATGATGCACCGTGTTTTACAAGCATTTTTGAGAGTAGGATCTTATATGGCCTGTTTTTAGCCTTAGCTTAGTTTTGTCAGTTACCCAAAAATTTCTAGTTACAAAGAACAAAAGTTCTTTGTACTGTTCTGTTGTCCAAGTTCTGTTGTTTGCAAGTGTGCCTACAAACAACAAAACTCCATTTTCAGCTGTGCGGAGAAGAGGTGTTATATAAAATTGCATGGCAACATGCGTTTTTCTTTAATGAAGAATGCAAACATTGCAGCTTAATTTAAATCTTTATTTTCATTGCAAATCTGACCCTACAGTAAAGATGATTAAACTGGTTCTGATTAGCTGTTGAAAACTCTCCCATTGTAATACAGGGCACCTGAGCGTTGCAAGCAATGGATTAAGGCACAGGAGAAAACTGCTTACATACTCCTCTAAACGTATTTTTTCTGAGACTGTAGCTGACTTGTTCTCACACACACCCACCCCACAGGAGGACCAGGTTCTATGTTGATGCAGTTATGCTGTTGTCAGGTGACTACAGCTTATTTTAAGACAATTATAGTAACTTTACAACTTCACTAGTGTGAAAGTGTATTCTAAAAGTTCTTTGAGGAAAAATTATTCCTTAAGCAACTGAATTTTTAGGTTTGCACCTGTCTATAAGGGCCTGCTTTTTCTGTTTGTGTTTCTAGATACCTCTTAAATTTTGGTACTGTGAGTTATTATCTTGGTTACAATGCGATGCAGGATTTCTTTCCAACTATGTCTATGAAGCCAAACCCACAATGTAGTGACCAAAATTGCAGAAAACAGCAAGAAAACTATAAGGTAAAAATGTTTTGGTTTTTTTTTTTTCCTTTCTTAAAGTCTTAAGAACAAAGCAAGTTACAGATCTGTAGTAGAAGAGAACTCTAATTGCTGCTCCAATTTTCAGCAGCNTAGAAGAGAACTCTAATTGCTGCTCCAATTTTCAGCAGCCTTGTCTTCAGATGGTTGCATGTGTTTCTAAAAATACAGTACTTAGAGTTATCTTAAAGCAAAGGGTAGGCAGAATGGCTTGCATTCAGTTAGATAATATTTTCTTCAACAGTAATTGCTCAACCTTTCTGGCAGTCATATTTTTGAGCGTTAATGGGTTTGGGTTTTTTTAACTTGCAGGTATTCTGCCTTTTTATGCCTAACAGAGTTCTAAATGGTAACTGCAGATCTTTAGTATTAAAAGAAATGTGAATATTTGATTTGATCTTCTTTGCTGTTGTTGAAAATTGGACTATTACATATATTAAGTTTTTTATCTTTTTGTGTTTTTCCTTCAGAAAAAAGAAGCTGCACGACCAAAACAAGAAGTAATTGAACAGGAAGAAGAAATAGTACATGAAGACAACGACTGGGGTAAGTAATCAACTGGAGACTAAATGATGTTCCCAGTACCGAGACTCAATTACAGTCTCTAGTTTGGGTGAACACACTGTAGGGTACATAGACTTCTTATGGTTCCTATTTTTTTGTAACTTGTACTGCGTAATTACTGCTGGCTTTTCACAGGTTTTGACAGTAATGTTACCACAACTTGATGATGTATTTTTAGTGTAACATGCAGGTTTTAGGCTCAAAATGTAACTGCTGTTTGAATAAAAAACTTTCTCAGAAGATGGTGTGAAGATATGAAAGATGTAAGGAGATGTATTCACTGTGTGTTCCTTTTAAATATGTAACTAAAGAGCATTTGTCATTTCCATAACCACTGTGCTGAGGCATCCCATGGATTTTTATATTCCTCTGAGGGCTTTAAATTAGAAGGAATTGTCTTAAGGAATGGTAAGTGTGTTTTATATAACCATTTCAGGAATGGATATATACATTCTGTTTATTACATGATACAGAAAATAATCTTAGCTTACCATTGGGAGAAGTGTCCTCACGATAAGATTCAAATGGTGAGGACAAGGAAGTCCTATAGGAGAGGTGGCATTCTTGTCCAGAAGTTCCCTGTATAGAACCATTTCATATATTGTAAAGGGGAGATATTTTATATCGATAATGGAATGAAGTAGTTGAAATCAAAGGTCTTTCTGCTTTTAAATTTTTTCTATTTTGGAAAAGTAGCTGCCAGTTTCCTCTTTCTGTGATAACATAGTGATTAAAGAACTTTTTCTTCTAACTTTTAATGGAGTTCTCGATTCCTTTTAA
>WAAD01002328.1:414-56093 GCA_013389945.1 Fregata magnificens
TGTGTGTTACCGGGGAGGAGGGGGCGGCAGGGCGGCGCGGCGGCGGGACACGCGGGGGGTGCCGGGAGGGCGCTATGGTAATGAGCGCCCGGGAGGGGTTGTCCCGCCGCCGAGGGCCGGGGGGGGTGTTGGCCAAAATCGCCGTTTTCCGCCCCGAGAGGCAGCGCGCCCCCACCCCCCCTCGGGTGAAACGGGCTTTGCCGGGTCCGGGCTGCCCTTGCCAGCCCGGTGGCACCAAAGCAAAGCCACCAGGCAACGATTTGAAAACCACATCTAGTCTTCAAACAGGTGCCAAGAGCCCAAGGGTCACTTAGGCTGACGGAGTTGCCCCAAAAGGGGGTCGTGGCCCGCACCTCCGCGGGGCCCAAGGACGGTGGGGCTGGGCAGGGTTGGCCCCGCGCGCCGAGCGAGCAGGGCGCGTGCTGCTGCTTGCCATCGCAAAATTAGGCGCTGCTATACACGGGCTCAGGCTCTTCTGGGCTTTAAAATAACTGTAACGGGCAAGAAAAATGGATTAAAAATCCCTGCAACCTCTTGAACTAATTAGCGAGAGCTATTTGGAGAATGCACTTGAAAAGCAGCCCACAGGAAAGAGCCCACCGTGCGTAAAATAGGTGAGCATCTAGTACCAGGCTGCTCCCATGCAGCAGTCCGCACCTCCTGTTTATTTGTTCTTCAAAAACATCAGACTCCTTTGAAAAAACACCAGCCCCCTTATTGCCAGGCAATTCGTACCATTTGTCTTGCGACTATCAAGGCTGACACCTGCACCGAGCAGAGAGGCACTGTCGGCTCCTGCCAGGGAGCTCAGGGTGGGTGGCAGGTGGGTCAGCATGGCCCTAGGGTTGAAAACAAGCTGCGTGGTGTCAGCTCTGCAAAGCGCTGCGGGCCACATTTGCACAAGGGCTCGAAGGAGCCACCCCTGACCGCTCCATGCTTAGAAAGGAGGAGCTGCTGGATCAAGTGGAAAACACTGGAAGAAATCCCTGCCGTTAACGAGGCGCTGAGGGGTGGGAGTTGGTGCGGTTCTGCAAAGATGGGCTGCACTGATCCACCGGCTCATTTCCACTGCGAGGTGGTCCCTACCTGTCCTCCTTCTGCCAGGTTTCATTGAGTCAGCTCATCGAGCCAGCAGGAACCCACCTCCAGCAAAGCGATAACGGGTGAGGCAAACGACAGACTGAGCCCAGGAGGGAGTTGGTGAACTGCATGACTGGTACAAGCCCGTTGGTGGCCAAGAATTTAATACTGAAGCGGCTTAGGGTGTCTGACTACGCCCTGGGAGAGGTCCAGCCAGATCAAAGAAACAACCGCCCTCTCATTTTTCATCCATGCCTCCTCTGAAAGCTGCACAGAGACCGCTTGTCCCATGCTGACCTCTTGGCTTTTATCCGGCCGCACTAACGGCAGCGCAACGGACCAGATTTTCATTACTTCTCCGTCCTTGTTGCCACAGGTCCTTTCCACATCTTTCTCCCAAACCTTTTTCCTGTCATCCCAAACATGCTTAACTATGAACACCAGGACTGCCAGACAGGTCCATCTCTCCCGGGGCCAAACGTAGGTACCAAAGGAAGAGTGCCAGAACGGGGCAAACTTATCAGCCCGGCGTACTCTCATAGCCTCCCACAATTCACGTCTTGGGGAATTCCTGAGCTAGAAGAGATGTCCTGAACAGCCCTCAGTGGACTTTTCTTCCATTATTTGGTTAGTCACATTTTAAGCCTAAAACCTATTAGTATCAGTGAAAAGAAAATGCATGCTTTTATACAGACAAGCATCTACGACGCGTTTTATCAAAGCTATTACTTGCATTTGTATCAAATCAAACTTGATTTTATTCTTGTACGTTTCCTTGAGGGCAGCTATGAAGCTCTTAGTTTTCAATCTGACTTTATCAGGTTTCGGGAACTCGGGTTTTTTTCCTTCTCTGAAGCATGGGAATTGTAGTCTTTGTGCTTAGGGCTGAGATTCTTTGTGAACTACATTTCCCAGAAAACTCCTCCTCCGGCAGGCCAGCCCTTTCCTTCCGCGGTCGGGCACGGCAGCACTATGAAAGGTAAGCCTTCAGGCCTTGCTCACTATATCACTCTTATTTCATTAGATGTGTTCGGTTCGGCTGTTACCCCCCCTCCCCACGTCATTATTACAGCAAAATAGACTCGGATTACGTGGGTGTCCCCCTGGATTTCTGGCCTGTAACCATCTGTAGAAACCTGTTGATCTACCGTCCTTGTCTGATCTCCTTCTGTGGAGCATCTCGGATGCGTGTTAAAAACAAACTCTAGCCTCGGATCTCCATAGGTATGTTTAAAGAGTTTCACTTACTACGTATAGGAGTTATTTTTTAATCTGAGCACTTCCATTTTAAAAGCAGCTTTGCATCTCACAGGAAATATTCTGTCCTTTGTAAGTCTCTCTCCTACACCGTCCTACTTCTACGCTTCACAGCGGCTCTCAAATGTATCTGTATTTTTAATGCTGGGCCTACCCACTGCCTCCTCTCTCTTGTGGGCCAACCCATATTATATCTCCATTTCATTCCCCCTCAAAACATTTCCTTCTGAGAGATCTTTTGATGATAAGGGACAGGAATGGAGAATTCTCATCAGTTAAAACAATTTAAATACTGTCAAACTGGCTTAACAGCCTTTGGGGTGCATCATGACAGAAGTTCTTCTCAAAGCAAATTACAGTTTATTGGGAGACTTTGTCCCTTCTAATTTATTCATATGGAAAATTAAACCTCTTCAGAGGGAATGCCCCACACAACTCCTGCTAAACAACAAAACAAGGCAAAAGTCATCGTGAACAGAATCCACTGCTTAGATTTAAAAAGTAATTCAGACTATGGAGGAAGTCCATAGTTCCCTGTAATTCAACTGATGACGATGCAAAGCCTTAAGAACTTGAAATTAACCAAAACAAATCTACTCTTTGCCACTAGCATCAGTTTAGTATAATTTTTAATTAATCATTTGACAGCAAACAAGCTGCAGAGCCCTCCCTCAAACCACTGCCTGTAACACCTGAAAGGGATCTGTTCCAGCCGGCTGAGGACTCCCAGTGACACCCAGTCCTCCCAGTAATTTCTGGTGGTGAGGGCAGAAGCATGAGTGGGCATGAATCTGCATCCAGGCGTCCCACATTACCAAGCAAGCTTCAAGCACCAGACTATTCGGGGCCTGTTGCAATCACTCTTTAGAGATCATCCCCTTTTATCAGTAATTAAAGTCCTTCCTCCATCTTCCAGATCTCATACAAGCCCACTTGCGAAGGGAGATGGTGGGAGGGAGAAATACCAGACAGTCAATTCTCGGTACTGTTTCCTTCAAAACTTTTTGTACTTTGTACGCAAAACTGTAGAGAGGTCCGGAAAAAACAGTTTTAAATTAGTGAAATGGAGAAAGGAGAACTACAGACTGCTGGGAAGACCAAACAAAATCCAGGTCCAAACCAATCCACTCCTGTCACAACAGGTCCTGCACACAATTCCAGGCTACTTGTCACCAAAGCTATCCTGCCTGTCCCCAACAGGGCATGCCATGCCTCCCTTAAAGCAGGATATCCCTCTCATTCCTGCCTGCCAGGCAGTTGTTTCTGCCCCCCACACATTTGGGTGATCCCTTCTCTCTCAGCAAAGGCCCCTGTTCCTGCTGGAGAAGCAAAGCAGTACCCCTCCACCTCTCCACTGACTCTGGGGAGGTGGCACCCACAAAGGAGGAGGTGCCAGAGGCATTTAGGCAGTGTACTAATCATCCTCTGTCCCATTTCAAGGCCTATTTTGCACCAGGCCTTTATAAAAAAACCCAGGAGTAACTCCAGTCAAGGCCTTTGTCCTGAAAGAGCAACATTTCAAGGTTGTTTTTCTCTCCCTTCCCACAACACGTGCAAAGGATGGGGTAAATAGAAAGGACTGACTTGGAGCAGGCAGAATGCTAAAGAAAGCAGAGCAAGGGTCTCTTCTGGGGAGGAACCAGACACACCAGATGCACAGTGACTCTGGGGTGGGGTGCTTGGCCTCCCTGCCATTTCTTCGCTGCCCTGTTGCACATACCTGGGAAAGACTCTGCATGCTCAGGTGTTTCTGGGCTCTTTAGAAGTCCTCTTAGGCAGCCATCCTCCACACCAGAACAGGAGAGTGGGAACCCTGCAAGTCAGGTGTGCTAACTTTGTCCTTGTACCTTGAGCAGTCCTCAGTGTTGCCCTCTGTGAAAAGGATATACGAACGCTGTCCTCAGACAGTGAGCTTTAGTTAACATTTCCAAAATAATTTGTATTTCTTTACTAAAAAGAAAAAAAGAGCAAAGAATGCTTATCAGCATCATTTTCCAGAGAATCCCAAGAAAATGGAGTTAAGGACATGCTCTTTGCTTTCTTTTACCTGCCGTGTGTTCTGTTCTTGCCTTTTAGCTGAACATGTTCTCTGCCAGGAAGTTGTCAGGAGTTTGCAGGGCCATCAAATCCCATCATTTCAGATCCCATTCTGTATCCAGGACCTCTCCAAATTTGGCTTTCGTGCCAGCCTGTCTTCCCCCAGATCCTGTGGAAGTAGAGGAGCTGCAGCACTTTGTTTCCAACTCCAAGAGGCTGTTTGTAATGACTGGAGCTGGAATCTCGACTGAATCGGGGATCCCAGATTACCGCTCCGAAGGCGTTGGGCTCTATGCTAGGACAGACAGACGGCCCGTTCAGCACGCTGAGTTCGTTCGTAGTGCCAGTGCCCGGCAGCGGTACTGGGCAAGGAACTTTGTGGGCTGGCCCCAGTTCTCCTCCCACCAGCCAAACACAGCACACCTGGTACTAAGAGACTGGGAGAAGCTGGGGAAGCTGCACTGGCTGGTGACCCAGAATGTGGACGCCCTTCACACCAAAGCCGGGAGCCAGCGCCTGACAGAATTGCACGGCTGCACGCACAGGTACTCTCTGTTGGCAGAGGGAGGATGGTTAATCCTCCGGCCTCTCAGTCAGGGTGACTGACAAGCAGGTGTAGTGTTAGCTGCTGAGAAAGGAGAAAAAATGTCGATGCTGTGTTCCTGGGGATGACATGCTCAAAGGTGTTGTTGGGCTGGGGTGGAGGAAAAGATCACAAAACAGTGGTGTTCACCGCACAGTATTTAGGAAACACAAACATCACTCCATTTTTTTGGAGCATTATTTGGATCATTTCCCTTGGAGCCTGCCTCAGTCAGAATTCCCCCTTTCCTTGTTACAGCAAATGTCCTCTTAGTGAAGAGGACAAGGGGATCCTGAGGATGCAAGGATTACCCAGAGCTAAGCAGAGCAGACAGTGCCAGAAATGCACAGGGTGAGTGGACTGGAGAGGGACCACCACAGTCTGGCTGTGATCACCCAAAGTTTCCAGATAAAAAAGCACAGCTTGAACTGGGAGAGAGGATGCATGGTAGGGTTCAAAGTGCTTCCTCTAGAGCATTCCTACAAAGCAACAATCGGAGGTAGAAAGAGAGGTCCTTGACCTGTACTATTTGGTAAATAAATGCGGATAATGACAACAGACCTTCCAGGCCTTCTAAGGAACAAGTTACAGACTCCAGATCTTCAGCTGACATGAAACTCTCCATTAAGACTTTGCTCTGAATTTCAGGGTTTTCTGCTTGGCCTGTGGAGACCAAATCTCGCGCTCTGAGCTTCAGGAGCACTTTGAAGCCCTGAATCCTACCTGGAAAGCTGAAGCGTTCGGTGTGGCTCCGGATGGGGATGTCTTCCTGACGGATGAGCAGGTGCGTGATTTCCAAGTCCCAGCCTGCCGTAAATGTGGTGGAATCCTGAAGCCTGACGTGACGTTCTTTGGAGACACGGTGAGCCGGGAAAAAGTGAATTTTGTGCACCAACGCCTGGTGGAATCAGACTCCATGCTGGTGGCAGGATCCTCTATGCAGGTAAGTAGGTCTTCCTCCCACACTGCATTCCTATTTCTGTGCTACTCTGCCTGCAACAATCCTTGGTCCCACAATTTAGGACTACTAATTGCTTGTGGATCAAAAGAGCCTCTCCAGAGCTTCTTTGTGTGTTATTTTTACTGTGGTTGGAATCTGGCTTCACAGTTGGCCTGTTTGGGCTTCCCTGTCACTCTATTGCCAGTCTACTTCATGCTGCTACAAATAACTCCATTGACACATTCAGACCCCTCTTTGCTACCTCCTCCATGAGTACCTTGTAGGTTCGCAGTTGCCCATAAAGCCAAGATTCCTCATACAATTCAGTCCTGCAGAGATCACCACCCCACATTTTTTTGCTTGATTTTTTTAGCCTTTGGCAGCTTTCTAGGCCTCAGGGCACACTGTGTGAAATACCAGATTTTTAGGACCTCTAATTCCTAATTAAAGTCTGAAGAAGAGAGCAGAAATATCTCTGGTTGCTGCTTAGGATTGTCCTTTGTGTCACAACGGGTTTTCTCCATTAGCCTCTTATCTATAAAGTAAGGTAGTTTAGAAACCCCTGTTGTTTAACTCGTGGAAGCTTTTGGAATAGAGTTTGTACAAGAGAAATTTTTCCAGGAACAAGTTCTATTACATTAAAAAAACCTAACACCTCCCAGAACAAGACAAAACCAAGGCTGCCTGATTGTCATTCTCTTGCCTTCAGGATACTGGAGACAAATTCCTTGAGCTTGCACTTCTTAAGCTTATAATCCTTTGTACAGGAATGATTGAAATGCCTTAGGTTCATTCTTGTACTACCTAAGCTGGGCCCTGTGGGAACCATCAAAGTAGAAGCATTGAAGTACCTATGATAACTAATAAAAACTGCTGCAGAGATTTACTAAAAGACAAGGACATTTCCCTTCAATGTACTATGAAGTTTCGGTTTCTATGAAACCGCATATCCCTCACTGACAGAGGTTAAAAGCTGTTTTTTCCTGTGCACTCCTGAATGAAGAAATTTCCTACCTGAATTAAGTGTCTAACACAGCATGTACATACAGCCCCTTCTCCCACTGCCAACAGCAACTATTTTACCTTCCATACTCCTTTCTGTAGCTCTTCTTTTGCTTAAGCTGCCAGTAATTTTGTCTTCTGGTATTCCTCCAGGTATACTCTGGTTACAGGTTTGCTCTCGCTGCCCGAGAGAAGCAGCTGCCAATTGCGATCCTTAACATTGGGCCTACAAGGTTAGATCACTTTGCATCCTTAAAACTGAATTCCCGCTGTGGAGAGCTGCTGCCTTTGATTGTTGCACGTGACCCAACAAGCTGAGCTTCAGTAGCTATCAGGAGTAAAATTAGTTCTACAAGGTGAGTACCTTCCCTGGTCAGTCACCTTACAGAGTAAGAAGATAGGTTCCCATCAAATGCTGAGACTGAGATGTGCTGACTAAAAATATGTTCCTACAACATGCACCAAAAGGTAGCTGTAAATTTTCGTCTGTAACTGGTATGCTCTGATGGGCCATGATACTGTTTCCCATGATCATAAACAAAAAGCATATAAAGTGCTAACGCTCCCAGAAAATTGGGCAAGAGTAGCCAGAAGACTCGGCGGTGTTGAGTTCCAATCCATTTGTCACAATCAGAAAACTACAGGGGATCATCTGCAGATTCAGAGATCCTGATCAGCACTGTTGCCTTTGCAACTGACAATTCAAAAGCTCTGTCTGGCTGAATTGATCCAGCTAATCCTAATCAAAACGCTGCTGTTTAAAATAATCAGTTCCATCTATAAAGCAGCTTCTTCCCTCCACTCCTGCGGGACTCATCATCTCAAAAGGTGAAAACCTCAATCCAAGAGGCAGCTGTGAGATCCAATGCATGGCCCTTGATGACACCAGGAGAGGGCAGCAAGCCTCACACATGTCAGCCTGACCAGTTTTCTCCATTGAAACCATCTCCACTTACCAGGAAACAGGATGATGATGAAAAAAAGTACTTTTCTGCCTTACTTTGCCATTGTAAATGGTGCCTTTCCTTTTCATTCCCTGTGACAGGATAATCGGACTACCATATCTGAGAACAAAATACCTTTCTTATAATTGTCCCCAGAGAAGAATGAGGGACAGGGATGTTGACCGAGTAGCTTGAGGCTATAGCACAGGAGAGTGATGTGGAAAACCACGGTATCTGCTGGAGGATCCAATACCGCTAGTGGTCAGCTGTGGAGTGTGCAAAGATGAAAAGGAGACAAGAGGAACTGCAGTGGTCATTTTTTAAAAAAAAAAAAAAAGGTTCAAAATAGAAGCTGAGCAAGAATACTGCTCTTGTAAGAGATTATTTGAAAGCACAGACTCTAAGGCTGACATCTTCTAGCAAGGAGGGGAAGTCAGCATTTCTCTCAACTGTCAGTTGACAAGCTAAACTGCTTACTATCTGAACCCTTTAAAAATTATATATTGTTGAGATGCCAGAGGAGTTACTTTAAGGTAATCTGACCAGCACTGCTTTCAGTGTGGCTGCTACATTTTCCAGAGTGCAGTTTTTGAAGATGTTATTTAATTAATGAATAGCTAAGTAGTGAATTAAAATTGTTTACAAGACTGATACTATTTGCATTGTAATTTCCTCTCCCTCCTATGATTTATTTAAGTACAGTCTCAATAGCCAGTTTAGATTCATTTTTTCCATTGCAAAAATGCAGGATGTAATTACTAACAGCTGATGAATTAAGAGAGAAATACAATTAAATCTGTACAACAGGTCTCCCTCAGGAGGTAATCTCAAGCTATTAATAGATGTAATTTTCCACACTCCTAACAGGAGATCCATCACTACTGGGTAACCATTTTTTGTTGATCCTTAGGGTGGTAACGTAAGACATATTAAACCATTTATGGGGTAAAAGACAGAATCTTGCCCAGACTAAATTTTTGACCTGACCTTCTGCATTAATCTACCCCTCCTCTTCTGGCTACAGGGGACATTAATTGTTGCGGTCTTCCAAATGCCCCAGTCCTACTCGCCACATAACATGTCCTGTATTAATATTTTGACAAGAACTGTAACAAGCAGTTGGAAGCAAGGATGCCAGAGTCATCTGCTAAAAGGTCAAGTAGCAAAGCAAGGACAACCGACCACGTGATGCAAAGTTCTTTTTTGCTTTGTTGTTGATTCAAATCCATGCTAGGCAGGAGCAAGTAAAGCACAGAATCTAAGGGTTACTTAGGCACCCAATTTCTGCAGAAGGTAGAGGGAATTAAGATACTTAACGTGTTTCAAGATTTGGCTGTTATGGGCCAGAGGAGAGACTGTTTCACTTAGAAGCCAAGCGAGATAAGTTCAGGACCCCTACCTGCATTTTGCGCTCATTTAAGGGAGATCCAGCTTTCCAGCAAGTTAGGTATCTGCTGTTTGGTAGTGAAGAAAGGTCACAGATGTCACTCCATCTTTAGCATAGTACAGCTGTCCTGCTAACCAAAGCTTTTGCAGAAATCATTGCTAAGGCATAGCAGGGTCTCCACACACAGCCAGGGAGCTTGCACAGAGTGTTTATTTGCATAGGTTTGTCCATGTAAGAAGAGACATTTATGACTCCTTAGCAGAGGAACTGCAGCTGGGTTTCTCGCTATCTGTGTCATCTTCTGCACCACCTTGAAACTTGCATGACATAGGTGTGTTAAAGACAGAGGCTGCAGGTTTAGTGCCAGTAGAGCCAGCATTTTGAGAAGGTGTGGGAGCATTGCCAAGAAGTCTAAAACAAGAAAACATTTCCAGTGAGGACTTGGCCTTAGCAATGTGACAGGTAACTAAACCTCCCACGTATATCCCTGCCTCTTCTCCAGTTCAGCAGCTGAGCCTGTGGGAGAGGAGTCAGGGTGTCTCTTCAGCATCACTGATAAATGAGTCATGTTACCCTGACCCTTCACTGATCACACTATATACTTTTAAGTCACTAGGACAATGACTTACAGTAAATGAACATTTACAGTAAATTTCCTGTGCATGGTTTATTATGATATGTTAATGAGCATATATACAACAAGTATATGAGGCTGAGATGAAGGAGTTCCTTTTTTTATTTTCTGCTAAGCTGATCCAGCACTACTAAAATTGACTTCTTTTAGAGCAGGATCAGAACACTTCACCTCTTAACAGGCTCCCCAAGACACCATTGAGAAGTAAGTTCGCTCAACTGAGAAATGCCAGAGAAAGCCTAAAGCTCCTATACCAAAAGCCAGATCTGCATCACTCTAATGCCGATTGACACCTTCCCCTGTCACTCCTTGGGGACTATTTGTGTGGGAAGATGCAATGCAGAGAGATAACAGCTATCAGAAGATAACTATGTCATTGCAGGTAGCTAGCAAAGACCTGTCCTGAGAAGTTCGTGTTTGTCAGCTTACTGATGTAGCTACCAGCCTGCAGGGAGTTATAGAAACCTCCAGGGTTGAGCACTATAGGATGTGAATTAGCCATGCTGTGGGAAAACAACAAACTCTGCAAAAGAGCTGACCTAGTGTTCAGCTTTATTCTCTCAGCCTATGCAGAATTTGCAAGGGAGGAGGGTTTTAAAAGGGGGAGAAGTATTGTTCCTAAAAGACTAAACAAAAGGTCGGCAATCTTTGTGTTACTGGCTGAAACTAACAGAAAAAGAGTGTTACAGAGCCTGAGCAGTGTTCTCTTCCCTCATCACCAGGAAGGATACGCAGATCCTTTCTATCTACCTTGTCTGCTTTAAGCCAGCCTTATCCTCCACATGATTCAATCCTCTCCTACCTTTTCTGGCTCACTCTTGTTAGACCAGTCCACCAGTATTTTAGATCAGGGCTTGAAGTCGTAGCTCTGTCCACCTATGGGTGGCAAAAGTACACATTAGACAACAACACAAGGACAGTTTTTTACCATGAAATTAGCTGAATCAACAGCTTATGTTCTTCCCTTCTTCTCCAGCTGTTCCTACTAGGACAAGCTGCTGAGGTTTGGAGGAGAGGAGCTGAGAGTCCCTTATAATGGATTTTTCTGCTGCTCCTCTGAAAGTGGGGTTGGAGTTACCCAAAGCAAATAGAAGCTACTTCCTATTTGGCAAATGTTGTCTTTGTTTCTGGGCAAATTCTCAGAGTAAACTTTATAATCGAGTCCTGCAGCCTGAGAAAGACATTTCACATACCATGCTCCAATGAGGGCAGCACAGACTGCACGTGGCCTGGAGGACTCGTGCGTGGTGGGTATGGTGTAAGTGCAGCCTCCCACATCTTACAGTCAGACTGCTCCTACTGACAAACCTGCTTATTCACAGCTTCTGGAAAAGGACCGAAGACCCTGGGCATGGTGAACTTGGGTGGTTCAGGAGCCTTGGAGTGAAGGTGACTAAATCTAGCTTCTAGCGTGTGCTTCTTCCCCTGTGACTGCCTCGGATGTTGCCCTTTCCCAGTCTTTGCAGCTGTGAGGAGGAAGAAAAAAAAAAAAAAAAAGCATTTCAAACCAGTGCCAACTTACTGGTTTCCTCAGTCTATTAATTCAAAACCTGGGGCTTGGGCAGGACAGACAGAATCTTCCTCTCACATAACCCGTCCTAGGGCAGCCCCAGGTAAACAGCAGCTGAAAGCAACAGTCCTAGAAGGCTGTCTAAAGTCAATGGGAAAGGAATGAGGAGGGTCTCAGCCAAATGTCTGAAGTCAGTGTTTCTTGTCACTACACCCAGCCATTCTCTATAGTGTCTCCGTGCAGGGTTTTTGAGATCTGAATTAACTTGGCCTTAGCAATTGTGGTTTTAGATTACAGAAACGATAATAGTGGTGAGAGAGTAAATTTACTATAGAGGACTTTGCCTCTCCAGTCCTACTGGTCTGGCCATTTTCATCACTGATAGATACTGTGAAAATATCTTTCAGATGCCAGATTCCTCCTGGCTGATGCTTTCTTTCTGTAGGGACAGGAAATTCTGGTACGTGGGCTGTTAAACAGCTTCGATTTGTTTGGTTAGAGCCTTAAAAAAGAGGTGGATGATGCATTTGGAATAACACCACAAAGGAGTCCATTAATCCTTCTCCTCCTATCATATCGGTTCTGTGAGCTTTTCTAACTGCAAGGGTCCCCAACAGGGGCTGCACAGCTGGGTGCTCTGTCACCTATGCACCCAAGTCCTGATAGATACAGGAAATCATGTAGGGGACACAGATGGACAGTAAGAAATTCATACCTGCTCACCCTGACAGGACAATTAGGCAAGCAGGTAACAATTACTAAGGCTAAAAATAAGAGGAGAAGGGAGGGGAAAAAAATAAAAAGGAAAAAGCATTTTGTGTTAGAGGGCCTCACAATATAGAGCTGTGACAGGCAAGCGGTTTTGAGTGAATGACCTAAGTGCTGCTTGCCCTTGCCGAGACCCAGACAACATATGCAGCTTCAGCATATGCAAATCAGAAATGGTGCCTTTTTGCTAATAAGAGAGGATTTCTGGGACGTTCCGCTATTCCTTTATCAGAAGACTCTTGCAAAAAAAGAAATGTATAGAAAGATTTAGACACACGCTGCATCCAGATTTCCAGCGTGATCCCACATCTTCACATTGGCAAGGGCCAAGGAGGGGAAAATCCAACTGGACTCCGTAATACTAAAGACAGTATCTGCAACCACTCCATCTGTGCTCCAGAGTTCATCGTCTGACACAAATCGTGGCTGGTGGGAGGGCGGCAGTGCTTGGCTCCTCACTCAAGCAGGTGGCATATGACAAACATCAGATTATGACCCTCCCCTATTTAGCACTTGGCAGGACAGAACTTAATTGGGTTTAACAATCAACTCCTGTGTCTGTGCGCAAAACTGACCATGGCCGCAGCGAGGCTCCTCGTCTCTCTGTGTACCTACTACTTCTACAATAAAGAAGCTGTGCCTGCAGGTAAGGAAAGCTAGAGGATACTCAGGAAATTGAGGCTATCACACAAGTGGGATTAAGGCTGCCTTCTCACTACCATGAGTCCCTTTGTTGCTTGGGGAAAACAGCATTGGAGCTGAGACAAGAAGCAAATGCTTTCTGATGCGTTTTCACAGCTTAGCATGAAGGGGAATAATAACCTCCATTTATTGCATTGCACACAGCCAAATGGGTTGAAGACAATTCCTAAAGCTCTGCCAGATTTATGGTGATTGGCCCTTTCAGTCAGAGGGAAATTTGGAGTGGTGAAGAGCTGATCAAAGAGGAAAGCTTGTTTTAAAGGGGGTGATGAAACATGGAGCTCGTGGCTCATGAAAACCACCCCAAAAATCCAGGAAATAAGTTTTAGTGATGCCCTGCAAAATGGAAGATAAATCGTTGCAAAGCAAACAAATGTGTTTCTCCTATAGAAACTTGCAGCAAGTGGTTTCTGCTCAGGTGGTGATAAAAAAAACAGAGGGACATACAATACTATGTCCAGCAGCAACACAGCTGATCTGGGGTAATATCTTCTAAAAAAGACCAGAGAACGCCAGCCACCTTTCTGGTGCTTTCCCTGAGCTCCTTCCGCAGTTCACGCTGGCAGTTCCCATGGCGAGAAGCATTTGGGAACAGCGAGCAAGGCAGAAGGGGCGTTTCAGAAAGGTGTGGGCTGAACCACTCCTCCCACCAGCACCCTCCAGCGACCAGAACCCGGTAACACTGCAGGGTCTTTCCCTCTCCAGCTTGTCCTGTTACATTTAACCCTGCTGAAGCAGTCTACTAAATACTTTTAGGCAGTTACCAAAGCCACAATACCACTACTTCGCAGTTACAAAAGTTACAAAAACAAGACAGTGCTTGCATGCAGCATTTAGCAGATGAATCATCTCAACCACTTTATAGGGAAAGAGGTATAGCTACCCATAACGGACGGAGAAGGCCTTGCCCTGCTTTTATGGCACATACTATTGGGCTGCAGAAGAACTAGAGTCAGCAGTAGTTGCCCTGCTGGTCACTGCAGCAACACTATTGCTTGGTGTATTGGGGAAGGGAGCAGAAGTCCCTCGTAACAGCCTTTTACCCACCTTCCCCATGCAGATACGGTGCGAGGGAAGTATGTGCTAGTCACAGGCTAAAGCACAGGGAACAAATAGCCTACAAGTTCACCTCATCCTCACTGCCAAGAGACAACAGCAGTTCAAGGAGGCAAGAATGCACAACAGAGCAATTAAATTAACTGAACATTTAGGTTTTTTCTAAACAGAAGTACACAGTTCAGCTCAATGGGGCACAGACAGCTGAGCATCTCAGCATTTGCTCAGCAAGCCCTCACACCTAGGAAGTCAGGTTCAAGACCTGCCCTTGTACACACTGTTGCAAACCGTCACCTCTACTCCCTCACTGGTAACGCTATCCACCTATATTTAGTTCTCTTCATATTATCTTAAAAACACTTCTCCCGCCTATTAAGCTAGGATACATTGCACGGTCTCCTTTGTACTGCAAATAACTGTTGTACAAACAGCTGCAGCAGAAACACCATATTGTGTACAGTGGTATTGAACTTGCCGTTTTCTCTCCAGGTGGCAAAACAGCGTCTGACTCTGGCAGCAAGTTCTGCCAGGCATGTTTTAGTAGACATGAGCGGTCTAACACAGTCCGGAAAGTCACTGAAAACATCAGAGACAAGCTGGGTAAAGTGTTTGTGTTCCAGTCCTCAATAAACAGCCACTGGTCTCTCAAAACTACCATGAAAAAAAAGTATTGAGCCTTGTTCAGACCTCCATACTGCCTCTGTCTTTCCAAGGACCACTCTCCACAATAAAATAGGGTAAGAGAGGGTGACCTAAGAGACATACATGGGTCCTCATCCCTATGCCAACAGCAAGGATCTTAGCATCCCACCAGTAGGCCCAGCCATGCAGACCCAACACACCGCAGAGTTTGTGGAGCGCTCTCTTTAATAGCTGGTTATTTCACCTGATACCAGCAGAGCAGAGTGACTGGCTTTGCGGGATTTCCGCACATCACACTTCTCCATGCCTAGCAGGGTTGGCCATTCCCAAACTACAGCTTGGCAGGCTACAGGAGATTTTTGGTGTTGTGCACACAGTGTAAGTAGCACAGTTCCTCACATCGGGGCACGCAGGTGGTGGCCAAGGACACACTCCACAGGAGCTGGGCCAGCCGAGGGAGTGAGGAGAGACCTTCAACAGTCCGCAGAGGAGAGAGAAGCAGGGAAAAGCAGCTCTGCAACAGCTGGCATATGAACCACACAGGACCTGTTTTGTTGCTCCATAAGGACCATGCCCCCAGCAGCACCAAACTGCAGGAGCAGTCAGTGCTGAATAGGAATAATTGTCTAACTTCTGTACAGGCCTATATATACCCACTATATGGCCTGGAAACCAAAAATCAGGCATTCAGCTTGGAGCCAGAGCAGCAAATATCAAATAGGGACCTCAGTTCCTCTCCTAACTTGTGGGAGTTTTGATACTGACTTCAACAGCATTAAGTTCTCGCTCTGTGTGGTGCGTTGACCCTGGCTGGATGCCAGGTGCCCACCAAAGCCACTCTGTCACTCCCCTCCTCAGCTGGAGAGGGGAGAGAAAATATAACAAAATGCTCGTGGGTTGAGATAAGGACAGGGAGATCACTCAGCAATTATCATCATGGGAAAAACAGACTCGACTTGGGAAAATTAGTTTAATTTATTGCCAATCAAATCAGAGTAGGGTAACGAGAAATAAAAACTAAATCTTAAAACACCTTCCCCCTACCCCTCCCTTCTTTCCAGGCTTAACTTTACTCCCGATTTTCTCTACCTCCTCCCCCACAGCGGCACAGCGGGATGGAGAATGGGGGTTGCGGTCAGTTCATCACACGTTTCTGCTGCTTCTTCCTCCTCGGGGGAGGACTCCTCACACTCTCCCCCTGCTCGAGCATGGGGTCCCTCCCACAGGAGACAGTCCTCCATGAACTCCTCCAACATGGGTCCTTCCCACGGGCTACAGTTCTTCACAAACTGCTCCGGCATGAGTCCCTTCCACGGGGTGCAGTCCTTCAGGAACAGACTGCTCCAGCGTGTGTCCCCCATGGGGTCACAAGTCCTGCCAGCAAACCTGCTCCAGTATGGGCTCCTCTCCCCACAGGTCCACAGGTCCTGCCAGGAGCCTGCTCCAGCGCAGACTTCCCACGGAGTCACAGCCTCCTTTGGGCACCCATCTGCTCTGGCGTGGGGTCCTCCACGAGCTGCAGGGGGACATCTGCTCCACTGTGGACCTCCATGGGCTGCAGGGGAACAGCCTGCCTCACCATGGTCTTCACCACGGGCTGCAGGGGAATCTCTGCTCTGGCGCCTGGAGCACCTCCTTCTTCACTGACCTTGGTGTCTGCAGGGTTGTTCCTCTCACATATTCTCACCCCTCTCTCCAGCTGCAATTGCGCAGTTTCCTCCCGCCTTAAATACGTTATCCCAGAGGCGCTACCACCATCGCTGATGGGCTCGGCCTTGGCCAGCGGTGGGTCCGTCTTGGAGCCGGCTGGCATTGGCTCTATTGGACATGGGGGAAGCTTCTAGGAGCTGCTCACAGAAGCCACCCCTGTAGCCCTCCCGCCACCAAAACCTTGCCACACAAACCCAACACACTCTGAAAAGAAAGTCAACGTAATATTCTTGATTAAATGGGAAGGGTTTGCAATACCCTTCACTGAACATGCTGTTTTCTGTATATTGTCTGTGGAACACTCTGGTGGTAAAAGGTGCTTTCAAAATGCTGGATATTAATTACTCAGAAATCCCCATCTATTCTAACAGACATTTCTGCTCCAAAAGATGCATATTCTTTATGTCTCTTATTTTCTGGGGCAGCCAGCCCCAGAGGCAACAGGATAGCCAACAGGCACACAGCAGATTCAAAGCAAAGGGGAAAACTTTGGTAGTATTGCCCAGGGGACAGGGCACTAGGCTTGGAAGGATGAGACTGGAGTGAATTCTCAGTCCTTTGATCAATCCAGAAGTCACACTGTGACATTCAGAAAGCCACTTTGCCTCTCAACATCTGTTTTCCATAACGTAATGGACATAACACTGTGGCCCATGCCTTTTTGTAAGGTATTCTGAGGTCTACTTATAAAAAGTATGAAAGAGATGGTAGATAAACTATCGCTAGTCCCCCCGAGACCTTTCCTGAATGACCAGGAACAAAACTGCTTTAGGAAGGTGAAAGGCAGAGTCAAGGCAGCTGGGGTTTAAAACCACTGTTCCAGATACAGATGATATCTGCAATTCTGTCTGCAGCCCCGTACTCTCCCTTCCCACCAAGGAAAGATACCCATTCTGCACTTTTTTACTTCTGTGTCACTAACTAGACAGTGGCAGAGACGAAGAAAAACAGGGCTCGAGAGGAAGAGCAACAGTACTAGTGTCTAACATTGGTCTCCAGGCCCAAATGGAAAATGAAACACGGTCATTACCACGAGCATAGTTGTTTGCTCTCTGCATGTCTTGTCGCAGCTGGAGTACTTTTTCTTTCATCTCTGCAATGCCCATATAGTTAGAGTAATTCAGCTCTCCCTGCAGAGCCTGAAAAATCTTGGCCTAGAAAACAACAATAGAGAAAAGGAAGATAAGACATTGAGACCTCACTTCTGCAACGTAAGCCCACAGAGCCACCGTCCCTCCAGCATCTCACATGCCAGCTGCAACGGCTGCGGTGTTGTGCAGGGCTTCAGAGCTCCCATGCTTGCTGAGCACAGCGATACCTTGTATTTCAGGTACTCTGTTTCTGGTCTTGGAACAGAAATACAGACCAGCATGGCAGAAGATCTTCACGCATGCTTTGCACTCCCCATAAGCTGGCAGTAAGTCAGTCCAAGCAATACTGGCCTGCTCTTAGACTATGCTTTCCACAATGTTCCTCAAAGCCCTGAAGAGCAACTTTGCAACAGCACAACCCCTTCAACCCCCCCTGCCTCTGCCATTGCCTAGGGCCTGCCACTTCACATTATGTGGGAAGATTCCCTATATACTGGGCTCACTCAGGGGGCTGTTTAATCTACTGTTAGGTCTTTTGCACCACCAAAGCGGCATGTGAATGAGAAGCACGATCAAGGGACCAAACATAAGTGCAAACTTAAAAAGTCTGTATGGAGTAAGACAGATAGAGAATGAATTTGTGCCTTCTCTCCATTTAGTTTGTCTAGGGAATGCTAGTATGCCCCAAATGCTGGATGCCAGGAGTAGATATACTACTCACCTCAAATCTAGAGAATTGCTACTACAGGGAAAATTTATACCAACAAGTTCTGAAATGCTTCCAACTGCACCCCAGCTCTCTTCCCTGCTTGTGATGATATAGCTCAAGAGTACAGTGTTTCTTCTAGATAGTGACGCTATTTTACTTTTTTCTCTACAATGGGATTTATCATTTATCACTACAAAGGGATTTCAGTAACATTTAAATTTACTTAGGACCTTTACTGCTTTAGAAACAATAATTTCAGAATCAAAGCGAGTGTGTGAGCACAGGAGACCTCATCTTGCACTACTAGCCCTAGGAATGATTCATCTTAGCCATATGACGGGAGTGCATCCAGGATCCTCAGGACTTCTGTGGAGGACCCCAAGAGCTCAATGTTTCCAGAAAATTCATGTACACAAACACCCAAGTAAAAATAAGCAACGACTATTGGTACAAAACTAGGACTCAATCTGCCTTAAGATGGAGTATCCGGCTGAAACACACACACTCTTTTCTTTTTTTTTTTTTTTTAACAAAAAAAAATTAAAAAAAAAGAACAAACTGCAATTCACCATCCTATCTCATTATTATCCTAATACCCTCAAAGATCCAGTAACCTTCACTAGGAAGGCATTGCAAGTACCTGCAAATAAGACATCAAGCCAGCTTCTTCCTTCTCCATCTGTTTCTGCTTTCTCAAAGCCCTCTCACAGATCCTTGGGTTCTGCTCCATGTTTGAGTACAGTTCATGCAGGCATTGCTGAGTGTAGGACGAAGACTGCTCCTCAAAGTCCTCTAAGGAAATCAGCTTGCAAAATGATATACTGAGGGGATACTCGTTGTCATACTCATCCAAGATCTCCATTCTGTACCTAATCAAAGATGATAGGGCAGGCTGTATGCTCTCCAGCTGGTGGAGGCAAGAGAGCTATTTTCTGGTGATGAACCAGGGCCTTCCTCCTGCCCTGTCAGCAAACAGGGACATGAGCAGGCCCTGCCACAGGAGCTCACCAACACCCTCCTGAGAGCCTCTGCCAGTAAAACTGCCTCTGTAGCGTGATAGCACCAAGTCTGGGCAGAAGCTCTGGCACAGGACTTTGTCAAGACAGGGAAACTGGGGCAGATGCTGTCCCTCAGAGGGGCTCCCTGCCCTCCCCCGACTTCCAGGCCAATGTTACCTCTTCCCCTACCACTCCGGACCAGGAACAGCACTAGACAGGAGAAGGCCTCCCCAGGGTAAGCACATATGGGTCTCTCGTAGTGAACAGCCAGACAAACGGCTCAAGCCCCTCACGCAGCCATGCCCCGAGGGATACGCACCCACAGGAGGGGCAGCTGCGCCGTAGCCAACGTGTGGGCAGCCCGAGGAGCAGCGCCTCCCCTCCGCGCTCACCGGGAGGGCGAGGGAGGGCAGCAGGGCCGAAAGAGCCACCGTGAGGCGACCCCGAAGGGAGCGACCCACCCCGCAGCCTCCCTCACGCCGTAGGCACCTGAGGAGAGAGGGGGGGGCCGCGCCCTCAGGGCAGGGAGGGGAGGGGCGGGGCCGCCCCGCGGGGCCCACCTGCTCGCGCCGTNCACCGCGGCGCAGGGAGCGGGCGGCAGGCGACGCGTCGTTGCAAGGCGTTTATTGGTGACAGGCCACCGCGGGGCTATTGCCGCCGTGAGGGGCAGGAGGAGGACGAGGACGAGGACGACGACAACTAGCTGCAGTATTTCTTGGTGTCCAGCCTGTTGTGCTTGGGGTCGTAGGGCGCCTTGGCGAAGCACATGGCGGCAGTGCGGTCGCAGTTGCAGATGAACATCTGGCACTCGTCGTTACTGCCTGGAGGAGAGAGCGGGAGCCGTCAGACCCCGCAGCTCCTTCACCGGGCGCGGCAGTGACTCGGGCAGGCGTTTCTGCTGCCCGGGCAGAGCCGTTTCACTGCTGCCACCGTTTTGGGGGTGTATGTGCTTCTCCCCGCTAGCCCTCTGCCCCCAGAGCTGTGTGCTGCGGCCCAGCAATCTCCTTGCTCCTTCCTTCCTTCCCTGCAGTTCTGTTTGCCAGCCTGTCTGCTATTTATCTCTGTTCCAGAGCCCTATAAAAGCTCCACTGTTACATTAGAGATGTCCGGCAGAATCATAGAATCATTAAGGTTGGAAAAGACCTCTAAGATCAAGTCCAACCGTCAACCCAACACCACCATGACTCCTAAACCAGGCCCTGCGGTGTCAGTCTACGCCTTTTTTTAACGCCTCCAGGGATGACGACTCCACCACCTCTCTGGGCAGCCTGTTCCAATGCCTAACCACTCTTTCGGTAAAGAAATTCTTCCTGATGTCCAGTCTAAACCTCCCCTGTTGCAACTTGAGGCCATTTCCTCTCGTCCTATCGCTAGTTTCTTGGGAGAAGAGTCCAGCACCCGCTTCACTACAACCTCCTTTCAGGTAGTTGTAGAGAGCGATAAGGTCTCCCCTCAGCCTCCTTTTCTCCAGGCTAAACACCCCCAGTTCCCTCAGCCGCTCCTCATAAGACTTGTTTTCTAGACCCTTCACCAGCTTCGTTGCCCTTCTCTGGACACGCTCCAGCACCTCAGTGTCCTTCTTGTACTGAGGGGCCCAAAACTGAACACAGTACTCGAGGTGCGGCCTCACCAGTGCCGAGTACAGGGGCACGATCACTTCCCTACTCCTGCTGGTCACACTATTCCTAATACAAGCCAGGATGCCGTTGGCCTTCTTGGCCACCTGGGCACACTGCCAGCTCATGTTCAGCTGGCTGTCGACCAGCACCCCCAGGTCCTTTTCTGCCGAGCAGCTCTCCAGCCACTCTTCCCCAAGCCTGTAGCATTGTATGGGGTTGTTGTGACCAAAGTGCAGGACCCAGCACTTGGCCTTGTTGAACCTCATACAGTTGGCCTCGGCCCATCGATCCAGCCTATCCAGATCCCTCTGCAGAGCCTTCCTTCCCTCGAGCAGGTCGACACTCCCGCCCAGCTTGGTGTCATCTGCAAAGTTGCTGAGGGTGCACTCAATCCCCTCATCCAGATCATTGATGAAGACGTTAAACAAGACTGGCCCCAAAACTGAGCCCTGGGGAACACCGCTCATGACCGGCCGCCAACTGGATTTAACTCCATTCACCGCCACTCTCTGGGCACAGCCATCCAGCCAGAAGCTGTGTAACGCTTCACAGTTAGCACACTGATCTCGTAAATACTGCCATTAAAGGGACTCCCAGAAAGGCACCGCAGGGACTAACGCCCTGAAGAGGGGACAGGCTTCCTTACGTATTGCGATACCATATATCTTCCATAAACTTTAAATTGTGTGCAATACAGAGAACATTCGCTCCAGTGCCTGCATAAGGTGCCCCATTTCTAACAGCCAGCCGCCCTGGCAGGGACTTGCACTGCACCTTCCTGCCGCTGAAGCATCGAGTGTAACGCAGCCCCCTTCTTTCAGAAGAGAGGCTGGAGTAACGTTTGAAGCGGAGCGACATGGAAGTGGACCTACTGTTACACGTAATCTGCCCGTTGGAGCAGCTGAAGCTGTATGAGTGTGTGTAGGGGTTGTCCACGAAGTATTTGCATGATTTCATTTTCTTTGCCTGCGCGTAGCAGCCATCGTGTGTTTGACAGCACCTGGGAAACAGGGAGAAAAAGGCCAGAAAATACAAGAAATGCAAACTCAGCTGACCTGTAAGACACGTAAATACGCTAGTATTGCTTTGACAAGGCACTGAACAACAGAAAAAAAAAAAAGATACCCAGTGATAAGAGAGCAGACACGAAGGACCTCAAAGGGACACAGTTCTGCCAGCTAATGGTCCAAGAGGTGTCTGGTACACGTATACTTACTGGAGCATCTTCACAGAGTTGTCCATTGGGCACAGGGAAAGCAAAAGACAGCAGTTACCCTACGCTCCCTGTCAGTGCCTGGTAGCTGAAGAGCTAACAGCTGACACAATTCACTGCGTCTTGGCCATCAGTTTTGTGTGACCTCTAAACTGCCCAAGCCACTTAGCATTTTGCAGCTCAGCCCTACACATGTTGATGGTCATGCACTGGGCAGTGTGCTCAGAGCTGCATCCGGGCTGCTGGCACAGCACTGCTGCAAAAAAAAAATGCTGGAACGAGTGCAGTTTAGCTGCCACAGAAGAGAAAAACAGAGTTGTTGGGATTATATTTTATCTTAGTAATAAGGCATCAAGGTGTGATACTACACAACCTTTTTTCCTTGAATAGGTCTTTGAGAGAAAGCTTCATTCACAGCAGCCAGCGAGTTTTGTGAACATTTCTAGGCAGGGCCAGCTGAGATGAAGCTGGCATGCAGAACTGTGAAAGCACAGGGAAGGAAAGAGGTTTGTAAAAGCAGGGTCTTATAAACCTGTCAAGCTCGTCCACTGGTGTCCCGCTGCCTCCTAATCCACAGTAGCAGCCGTAGTCAGCAAATTGCAGCAGAGGATGGCTGCCCGGGATGGTGCACCTAATCATGCTGCGAAACTCCCACACAGCCCGGACTAAGTCAGCAGCGCTGGCTGCGCCCACTGAGAAGAGACGCAAAGGTTAGAGTTAGGCATGGCGTTACCAGTCCAGGGGTGCTGCGGGCAGGAGGGCGCCTACGCACCGGACAGCAGGAAAAGCAGGGCCAGGGACTTCATTCTCAGAGAACTTGACAGAGTGACTGGTGCTAAAGAAAATGCAGCTCTTTATACGAGAAGCTGACCTTGGTAAGGGTGTAAGATAAACAAGCCAGTATCTATGTTACTAAATGCAGACTTCTTCCATCGGAGGCTGTGGGCTGCAGGTTGTGACATGACCAGTTGAAGGCCAGTGGAGCTAAATCTGTGAAAGCCAGGAAGGCAAATATTTGCTCTCTAGAATTTTGCTATTACATTTTTTTAATGCTACTATTAGAAGCCACCCTGAAAGATCTGGACATTTTTAAGGACTGGGACACTAATATCCACCCTACTAATACTGACGTCCTCTTTTTATGGTATCCCACTTATCATTAATCCTGTATCTCTCCATGGATTCTCCTGGCCTAATTCAGAGAATAAGGTACAGGTCATCCACTCACTCCAAATGACCATTTGGCATGAGCTGAACTGAAAAAAATTCAAGCTGTTTTTTTACTTTGAAACCACAGAGGAGAAGAAGGTACTACTAGGCAAGAAGCAGGAGCCAAGCAACCTGGAAAGCCTCTGTAGCTGGCTTAAACAAGGAACAGTGTCTGTTTTTACATGACCTTAAGGGAGTTACACTGGAAATCATAGAATCATAGAATGGTTTGGATTGGAAGTTTCAACATACACAGCAGACTTCAGTAGCTCAGAGACAGCAGGACCAAAGCAGAACCCAGTTAGGCCCTTTGGTTCTCTGTGCCAAGGCATGAGGCGAGTTGGGAACTTTAAAATAAGATCCAAATATGGGTAAGAAAAAGCTTCCTGGAGTCAACCAGGTGTAAGTCCAAAGTACTGCACTCGTATTCACACCCCAGAGGCTCTAACACTGTCAGGGCTACAGGTTTGGCATTGTTACACACTCAAGATACGGATCTTAGACTGCTCACTTGATAGTGAGTCTGCATTTATTGCTAAAGCATCAAGCCAGCCTTCAGTTTTTAAGAGCAGAGGAAGAGGCAAAGCCCACCTTTCTGCAACTGCCTAATACACCAGCGTGCTTGTTCAGGAAGCTTAGGGCTCAGCACCCTTCAGTAGGCTCAAAGGCATGTTTCTGTATGGGACAACGAGGACATCTTCCCCCTCATAGTGGCCAAAACGATGCCAGGGTACCCATAGTATCCATAGGATGTTAACATATCTATAGGACATCTAGTTAAAGGTAGACACACTGATGAACAAACAGAACCATTCCGACTTCTTTGATCTCTCACAAGCTCTCCGATTCTCTGGGATTCCCCACTCACAGGTTAGCTAAAGCCAAACAGATGCCAAGTTACAGATTCAAGAGTGTTGTGTCCTAATAGTGAGAACCTTGAATGACCATTAAAGGCTGATGTAAAGGACAGTCCATACCACAGTTAGTTCAGAAACAAGGATTTAATCTTTTGCCCACAGTTCAATCTGCTGACTTTCCCTTCGATATCCATTTAAGCATTCTCTTTCTCCTTTGCTACTTTGGCCACTTTTATTATTTCTCTGTTCTACCTGTGAACCTCTGTGGTTCCTTTTTCCTCACTTCTCAATGTCTGATTTATTATTGATGTTGCCAAGAAAACTTCCAATAAACTGGCTTAAGTCACAAATCAAAAATATGGTCATATCTCAGATTTCATACGCTTTAATTCAACAAGAGGATCACCAAGTGTGGGAAAGCGAGCCTGTGAGCATGACAGGAGTGCCTCATGAGAAAAATCCCAGCAGGGTAAAGATTTTTCCACCAATGCTATTTTTGGTTTCCCCCAACCTGTGCTGCACAGAAAGCCGCTGGTCCTCAGCATGCTTGTGACAACACCAAAACTTACAACTGGTTCCTAAACTTACAGCCTTGAGCCTTAGATTATTTTTAAAAATTCTCTGTAATTAAAAGCTGCTGCACAGGGCTCCCCACCCTATTTTACACTGTTATAATTTACTTTTCTCTTGCAGTGTTGTCCGTTACGGACTTTTCTTCCCTTCCAATCTCTACATTTTACTTTCTTAGATCTAGCCTCCTTGGTCCACCATAGCCACCGAATCCAGAGCATCTGAGCCAAACTTCTAAGCACCACAGCATCTCCTCCTTTCTTGAACCTACAAATATCTATACAAAACCTCTGTAATGTAGAGAAGAGACACGATCTCTATTAAAACCAGATCTGCCTCACATTATAAACTGGGCCACTGCCAAAGTCTGGGAGCAGAACACAGAGTTGGAGCCTTGCCCAGGGCTTTTATCCTAATGGCGGGATGCGACTCCTGCCGGGTCCAAGTTCACCTGAAATCTCCTCCATTTGAAAATGTCCCACCCCCAAACAATGACAGAGAAGGGCAGTTTTCAAATAATTTATTAGGAATTTAAAACTGAAATCTGGAAAAAGGGTTACAGGTGTGGAGAGAACAAACATTGGAGTGTAATAACTTACTGGCTTAAAAACACAGCTTTATTTCTTTTAAAAAAAATGCCCACCCTGAAACCGGAGCCCCAGCCTCCAGGCAGTGGCAGCACTGGCCAGAGAGTGAATCACAGCCCAGCAGCAGCACAGCTGGCCTTGGGTGTCTGGAGGGGGCACGGAAGCAGTTCAGCGCATATACCAAGAGGGAGGAAAGCGCTGTCCGCAGACCCAAATTTGAAGTATATAGAATAAAAATAAACCCAATAAAATGCAGCTCTTCTTTAATTAGGAAATATTTAAAAAAACAGACATACAGACTCTCGTCTCAGTAACAAAAATTATTGCTTTGTGTTTTCAGTACTAATCTGTTAAGTACCCTCTTACCTAAACAGAACTCTCCAAACGCATCGCCCAGGTCAGGACAAGCTCGGGCAGACGTGGGAGGGATGGAAGAGAAGAAGGGCCCTGTGGGCACTGCGGCCCTTCCAGTCCTTTTCTAAACGCCCCTCTCCCTTACAGGGGCTCAGTTTGGGGGAAGAGAGGGAATGATTTTTAAAACTTAAGATGAAGCTGTTATTTCCCTGGGAAAAGAGTTTGGCTGCATCTTAATAAAAGGCTTAATCACCCCCCTTAACAAGGTCTTTGGTTCACTGAAATCCAGACCCAAACGTGCCCCGTGTACTCCCGCTGGAGGCTTCCCCTGGCAGAGGGCTTGTTAGCAGGTGCCTGGACCACGCCAGGGGAAGCCCCGGCAGGTTCTGGAGAAGGGACCAGATCACCCCCGCACAGGACATCGGACAAATTCCCACAGTCTTCAGAACACAGAGTAAAGCAAACGGGAAGCTGCAATGCTATAATTCATATAATCCCTGAGAAGCCCTTAACCCGCCCCCAAATCACCACCCTAATGCTTTTCTCCCTCGTTAACGACTCCCCAACCCAGCGCCCTGCCCTTCAGAGAACAACCACCCAAATCTCCCCCTGGCCCCGGCTGACACCCCTTCCGATACCCTCACCTCCGGAGGAGGATCCCCTTTCCCAGGAAATCTTGACACAAGCGATAGTGTTTGGAGAGTGAATTCCTTTCAAAGTAACCAAGACAAGCAATGGCGGTAAAGCCCTTTACCTAAAGCCAAACCAGAGGCTGGCGCTACGGAGCCCAGTGATGGAGTCTGTACATCGAGCAATTGGAAGCAGCTTTAACCCGCTCAGCAAAACAGCCGATGGCCGGTACGTCTCACCCCCGCCCCCACCCCCCCTTTCATCTCATCAGAGGTCTTAAAATCTTACAGTAAAAGGTGTACAAAAAAAGAACGGAGTCCTGTCAGGATTCTGCTGGAGAGTATTGCTCACACTGCGGCACCAAGTCCAGGACCTGGAGCTGCTCCTTGGAGCCAGGCTGCAGGCGGCAGCCAGGTTCAGCTCGCGATATTTACATATTATACAGGAGGAAAAAGAAAACCCCATGTAAAACTAAATCTAGGAAAAAAAAAAAAATCTTTCAGCTGTAAGGATAGTGTTTTTCACTTAGCAAAATATACATTTGTTTTGTTCCATAGCGATGTCCAACGTTTTCAGATCCTTGGAGTTTCACACTTTTCAAAGCCTCACATTTACAAAACAGAAACAATTAAAAACAGTTTCTTTAAAAAAAAAATAGAAATACATCAGTTCCTCTCAGCCTTTGCTCTCTCTGTGTCTTTCTTCCCTTCAGAACTGCATTCTTGTTACATACCGTGCTTTAAAAACACTGACGACAACAACAACAGAGTTGAAAATATTCAAAACAGTTTCAAAGCCAAATAAAAATACTCCTCAATAAAAACTACCTAACACAATCACAAAGCCAATTCATAAAATATGTCTACTAGCTCGGGAAAGAGCAAACAACAAAAAGAAGGGGTAGCCCCAAAAAAAGATAAAAAAATAAAATAAAAAAATAAAACTAACAGCTAATAAAATAAATAAAAGAAGAATCGGTGGGCTGGGGGCAGGGAGGGGGGAAGCGTAAACCGTCGGTGGTTAGTAAGAAAGCGAGATGATCTCCTCGGGTTCAGTCCAGTGTGGTCTGGTCAAAGGGAGAGATCAGGGCAGGGCAGCAGGAGCCTGGCAGCCAGCCGGCAGTGTGCAGTTTGATTCAAGAAAAAGGTAACCTTGGCTCATCCCCCGAGGCTCACCAGATCGCCAGCCGCTGTCCTCGGTTAGGTCACTGGGGAATCTGCGGGACACAGCAGGGGAGGGAAGCGACAGGATCTAGAACAACCAACAGCTTCTCTCTTGGGGTTTTCTTCTGGTGTGATCCGACAGAAATACTCGATACCCAAACTTGCCCCGACACAGACTTGCTCTGCATCTCGCTGGCACAGCGACAGGGCATGGCAGAGATTCTTCCGTCTTTAATGGCAACATGCAGGCCTGGGAAACAAGGCCCCAACACGCCGCGCAGCCTGCCTGCCCAGACCTGTGGCACTCCTGGGCCCCGGGAGGCCTGTGACGTAGCGGAGTCCAGCTGCTTCTCCAGCACTCAGCTCAGCGCAGCCCTGCCAGGCTGCCATGGGCTCCTGTCTGGACACCCTCCCCTGCAAGTTTTTGCCGTCCTTTTTGAAAAGCTGGTTGTTTTTTTTTTAATTTTAAGCCAGCTAACTTCAGCCATGTTTGCAAAGCAAACGGAGACCATCCACCAGTTCCCTCTCAGGCCCATCTGAGGACCAGAAACAGAACTGATCAGATGCAGATTTTCCTTCTGCCCTTCTCCCAGGCAGAAGAGGAGAAACCTCGCTCTCCAGAGACAGTTGTCTCAGCATGGAGGAGGCTTCCCCAGCCACACAGGTGAGCCAAGCTTGTCTCTCAGGATCACCACTGGGTTGTGATTCTGGCCAACCTGCAGACCTTTCCTCTTTCTGTCAGCGCTCCCATTTCCTTCCCCTCTGCACCCAAACACTAAGCCATCTCTCCACAGCACTGCCAGCCTGGGGAGAGTAAGGTAGAAACCCAACCTGCCAAGCCTCTGGTGCAGAAGAGAGCCCCAGGCTGGCCGCAGGACTCCTCCTGCAGGCTGGATCAGGCCGGCGAGCCTCACAGCGGCATCCACAGCTCCTGCCGAGAGCCCAAGCACAGGGGCCAGCTCAGAACTTCACTCCTCTCATTACCCGTCCCTGTTCGAAGCTCTCTTACCTCCTGCCTCCTTGGTCCCCAGCTTCAGTGATACCCATTGGTAAAAGCTGTTGCAATCAAGGGACCCTGTGAAGAAAGAGTTCAAACCCCACTCTTAAGCAAACAAAAGAAAAGTGAAGGAGAATTACTACCACAACAAATTCAGTCATGGCCCAGATGCCAGGAAAGATGGTTTCAGTTGGAGGTGCCAGGTCTAAAGAACACATCACCCTGCAGAACACTGCGCCAGGGCCAAGACAGGCTCTTGTAAAGTCTGGGCCAGATCAGGAAAAGGTCTGGAGATCAGGACCTTTCGTGGTGGCCAGGGAAAGCCAGCAGAGCCTAGGGATGCGGGCTCCAAGTAAACTGCTGCATCCTGCACCATCTGACTGTGGTCTGGGGCTCAGCGGTGGCGTGGCAGATGCTGCAGCGGGTGGTATTTCTTAACTAGAAAGCAGGCTGTGGACTGAGAGGGGGCTGCCCACTGCTGCTCACCTCCATCGCCATGTGGAGATGCAGCCCCTTCCCCTGGCCGTGCCACTCTCCATGTTCCTCCCCCTGTGCAGAGCCTGACAGGGAACACTCACCCCTAGGCTGTGGCCGAAGCCAGTGCTTGGGGCTGGACTGGCAGCGCTGATGTAACTGCTGACCCCTGAGTCCTGGTTGGCGGCTCCATAAAGCTCTGCCATCGGCCCAGGGCTGGTGGTGCCCAGAAATCCACCGGTGCGACTGGGGGTGGAACCTATGGGAGGCAGCAAAACTACAGAGTGAAGATCCCAAAAATGCAACCCCATCCCACCCCCCTCCCGCAGCCCATCGCAAACTTCCGTGACAGGACACCGCGCTGGGGAGGAAAGTGGCAGTTACCTGTCCCTCGCACCACGGCTGCCGCAGCCGCTGCTGCCGCCATTGGTCCATACGCAGTGAGGGGGATTGCTGGAAAAGAGGGAACAGGCATCTCAGCAGCACTGTGGCTACACGGGAAACTCCTCAACAGGAGCCTTCCTTTCCTGCTGCAGAATACCAGGCCCACACAGATGTATCGGCTTAGTGCATCACGCAGGACATCCGAGGATGACAATAAGGGAGCGCACAGCCCTGCATTTATTGGTATCCTTTTGCACAGCGAATGTCCGAGCGAACTCACTAGCAATGTTCTGCTAAGCCCACACCCCGGAGCAGCTGAGGGCATGACGTGGAAGAGCCGAACCAGAAGTGGGCAATTTCAGATGTATCCTGTCACTACTTAGCTTGCAAGATGCAGTTAATCTGAAGCTACAGATCCAGATTTTGGCTGTAACTGTGGAGAAACACAGCAGCTGGCAGCTCAGCGTCCTGAGGCTCAGCGCCTCCTCTCTGTCCCTTGGTTACTATTCTTGAATAACAGTTTAATAGCCTCTTTCTCCCTATTTCTCTACTCAAGATGCACCACCCTCCCCACTTTTGAGTTTTGCTCCTGAACTGCTCAACCCCTTGCCGTTCACTGAAGAAGAGCAGGAAACATATACCTAGGGAGCAGGAACTAGTAATGGCTTAATTAAAACACTAAGTCTTAATTTATATGTAGCAGTTCTAATTCCCAACTCTACTGCCACAGGCATCCAGCCCTCGGGGCAGGAGGCATCTAGCCAGTATGTTTCTCTTTGCCCTTAAAATGACTGGGTCAGCATTTCATGCTTGAATGTGAAATTCGCTGTGATTCTGTTTAGAGCACCATAAAAAGAGGTCAGAACAAATCAATCGCGTTAAGGCTGAAACTCAGAGTAGCTTATAAGGGAATATTTAGTAGCAGGCACCAGCCTGTTTCAAGCAAACGTCATATGAGGCTTATATCTGGGTTAGCCGCTCATTACAGGCCCTGGGCCAACATGAGCATGTTGCTGCTTCGCATCACCCCCCAAAGATGCTGTTCTGGGGAGGAAAGACTGCTGGCAGCCACCCTCCTGCCCCATCATTGCTTCAAGTCCCTAACACACAGCTGAATGAATGGGGTTTTACTGAGAAAGAAGGCCAGGTCTTCTCAAAAAGACTCCGGTTCTTTTTCCAGGAAAAACCCTTCTTTTCTTTGCAGTCTTTCTACTGAGACACCAGGTTTATGTTGTGATGACAAAGCACCTGCATGTTAGCTCCCTGCATGCTGGAGCAATCATCCCTGCTTGTGCCATCCCCTCATCTCAGTTCCACTTGCCAAGCCCATAAAGCACAGCCCATTTACACGCACGCATCCACTTGAAGGCACAAGGGCCCTCGAGCACTGCACAGCTCGCTGGGCCTTTGTAGGAACGAAGGGGGCTCTGCCCTTCGTGGGACCAACTCCAGCCTATACATGGGAATCGCAGCTCTTGGCCTAGCCAAGAGGCTGCACAGCGACTGTTTAACAGTAGGTGAGCGTAACGGGAAGGGAAGAATGCCACGATCCCCAGCTGGTACTTCAGCGAGACACTCAGGACTGTAAGCTAACATGGCACCCAGCCAGGACAGCAGCATTAATAACTTCTTGTTGTACAGAGCCCTGGTGCACCCCAGCCGCCGGTGACAGCCAGGCCCTGGGCAATTCACCTCCACTAGGAAGAGGCACAGTGCAGCTGGGGGTGGACCTTGGAGGGAAAAGGACTTTTGCCATGTCACCAATGTTCCTCTACAAATTTTATGGATTTTGCTGAAAAAGACACATGTAAATACATACTGGACCCATACCTCCTTTGCTTGGCAACCAAAAGGCTCAGAGGTGGGGGTCAGGTGCTTATGCAGTTGCATACATGGCATCAGGGAAGGGTTTTATTAAGACGGAGCTAGGATTTAGTCTTCCCCTACCTCCCTTGGGGCAGTTTATTCATTGGTGGCTCCCAACCTCAGCATCCTCAGGAACGGAGACTCCCTGAGGATCGACACGGTTCTGTGCCACAGAAACCCCCTTTCAAGCCTGTTTGTACTGATAATTCCAGGAGAGCTTCTCAGGAAGCTTTTCCACACCCTCACTGCAGAGAGAGATTCAAACCCTGAAACAGGTGCGGGCAAGGAAGCGCTGGAGAGGAGGAACACCACAGAAATGAGATGGCACACGGGGAGCAGGGTGCTACACAAAGCTGCTTTTCTACGACAAAAACCATGGACAGGACAGAGCTGGGGAAAACATGGCCATGGAAGGGAAAGTCGACAGAAGGAGCATCACCTAGAGAGAACACACTGCACGCAACCCCGGGGCTGAGGATCCAGAGGGTATTTGCACTGTGAGGACACTGAGCCAGGACTAGTCCCTGGAGAATGGTCCTCTGCCCCCATTTCATTCCACAGTTCCCTACGAGCACTGCAGGACTTCACTGTAGAGTCCCACCATGCTCACTTCTGTCCGGGAAGCCCGTGTGGGAGTAGCTGGGGAGCTGCACCACCGGGAGCAGGGAGAGCATTCCCTGCAGCCCCTCCTGCACAGGGAAATGGGATTAGAGTAACCAGAAGTGTCCCCACACCCTCTCCCTCCTCCCAGCACTCCCAATCTCATCCTTGCAGTGGCTCAGGTTAAGGTCATTCGTAGACCTTTGAGAAGTCACCCTGCTCTCTGCAGTTTTCCATATCTGGTTTACAGCCAGCCTGGGGCAAGGAGCTAAAAAACTAGGCAAGCAGCAGGAAAGGCCATCTAAGGATTACATGCCTTCATTTGGTATGACCTGCATTGCCCTTCTCAGAGGCAATACACACAGCTCTGACTGCCTCTCCATCTTTCCAGCCCCGGGTTTGGATGGAGCTCGTACAGATGGAAGAGGAAATAAGGAACGTTTCCAGTCTAACTGCACCAGGCTGTGGAGCAGTGACACCATTGGAACAGCCCAAAGCCCCCTTCTCCCCTTCCAGCCTGTGAGTTTAGGAAATGAGCGGGACTGACCTGTGAGCTCAGGGAGGACGGGGGCACTCGGGAGAGGGGTCCGCTCTACACGGAACTCTAAAAACGAAATGCAAGACAGCTTAGGAACTCGTCAAATGCCCCGAAGGAGACCCCGCAGAAAGACAGCCGCCAGGGCCTGCTGGGGGAGCAGCCTGCAGCCAGAGTGCGACCAGGCCAGTGCCTTCTTTAAACTAATTTATAACTGGTGCTGAAAGGTGCCGGACTCCTGCCCTGGAGACTGAAAGGATCCATTTATCCTTAGAATAAATCTGGCCAAGGTAGGGCAAGTGCAAGCTTCACCACGCAGCCTCAGGTCTGCCCTGGAGCACCGCTCTGCAACCCATCGAATCTGACCTCTCAGCTGCCATGCCAGTGGGTGCTCAGTACATGCCACACTCATCTGGGCATGGGTTTACAAGGAGGCACTTGAAGCCACTACAACTGAGACCCATAAACTGGATTCACGGAGGGCTTCCAGACAGCTAGGAGGCAACAGCAACTTTCAGCCACAGTCAGCCTGGGCTCGCCTCAGGCAAAGAGGAAATTTCCCATTCCCAGCCCGTAACATCAAGACTTCATATATAAACCATCACACTGAGGGATGGAGTAAGGAAGGGATGCTCAGAGTTGCCACTTCTCTAGAAAATAGCAAGACAGTCTTTTCCCTGAGTGTGCTCTGCCTCGTTCCCTTGCCTTGCAGAGAATGGGAGGGAGAAGAGGCCCCAGAAAGCTCTGAGCAGCTGCAGCGCAGCAGGTTCCAGCCAGTGATTGCAGACTCCACGTTCTGAGCACATGGCAGGGTTGCGAGCTTGGAACCACCCAGTTTGCGGGGGATCTGCAGCCCATCGCCCCAGCAGATGTTTTCTGGAGGCTGTGAGCGCTCCAGGCACTGTTCAGAACGCAACTGTAGCATTGCAGGCACCTGCGTTTCGGGTGCCTAGGAGTTCCCTGGCCCATGGAAAGCCACATTTTTTAAAATTCTGTGCTACTTTCAGAGCAGTGGCAACTCTGGTAAAGAGAGGCAGACATACACAAAGGCAGCGAGACAGGCAGAGCTGCAGGGGCCCTTCTGTGTCACAGCAGCAGCCCTACAGAGGAGGCTAACATAAAGGGCATCAGAGCAGCCTTGGGCTTTTCCTGCCCCTGGAGTGTGAGGATAATCCTAATGAAGGACAGGCTGTTCCCACCTATTCCAGGGCTTCTCCCCTCCCCCTTCCACATCCGTCTCCAATTTAGAGAAAGACCAAACACGGGAAAGGGTGAATGGGGCAGAGCCTGGGTCACAGATCATGCCAGGGACTCCTGTCACCTGCAGGCAAACCAAAAAACCAAGCAGGGAGCACCACTCACCAGGGAACTGGTAAGTGTAGCCAGGTGCAATGCCAGTGTAACTTCGACTCGCATAGGTGGCAGCTTGGAACCCTGGATAACCTGGGGGAAGAGAAAAGGGCTCTGTTACTGCAAGCTCGCAAGGTCCATGTCCTTAGTGCCTGGCTGCTTATGAGCAGCATGACCACTAGCGTTAGAAAGCACGAACAAGGCTAATAGCAGAAACCCCAGGAAATTGCTGGGCAGTCTTCTGCAGACTTGCATGTGTGCAGAGTTTTAGCAGGCCCGTTTAATTTTTTCCTCACTCCAAACATGTAAGGACACGGAGATTTCCTTCTCAGAAACTCACAGCTCTGCAGACTAAGGCTTTCTGATGCATCAGCTGGATTTACAAATAGGAGGAGACCAGGGAGGTGGGGGCATTTGAACGGCTGAATAGCTGTGAGTCACTTTTGCACTAGAAGTGCTGGCAAATGCAGGCAGAGCGCTTCTGCCTGGTGCCGGGCGGGAGGACAATTCCTGCCGTTCCCCCGGAAGCTGACCACCTATACAGAACAAGCCCGTGAGAACGCAGGGCACTGACAGAGAGATGAATATTTGAGTTGAGATCTCCCAAGACATGAGTACGTGGATTTCCCAATGACTCAGCTGGAGCCTTGCTGCTTTAAATTCAGGTGGCTTGGAAAAGGCAAAACCCAAAACCACAGGCTGGAGATTTATTTTCTTTCAATAAGTCAAGTGAAAACATTTGGGAAAAAATGCCCTTTTGGGGATTTTGTTCAGTGACTAACTGCTACTCAGCAGGCTTAGCAAGGAGAGCCAGGCTGAGTACGCCCTGCCCAGCAACACCAGTGACGATCCTGAGCAAACAGTGTGCTCTTGGTTCAGCTCAAGCCTGGCTAGAATGTATAGAAGGAGGGAGAGAATCCAGGAACAGCACCCGCGCTGGAAGGATCACGCTTGACTCTCAGATCCAGGCACGAGGGTTTATAGACCTGGAAGTGGGGGCTACAAAGGACTTTTTTCTTTTTTTAAATCTTTTTAGCTGAACACATTTGCCTTAGAATCATTGATAGGCATGAAACCCAGCCTGCTTGTCACCGATTTCTCCTTACAAGATAGTCCCACGATAAGTATATGGTTTTCCTTGCAATACCGGATACTTGCTGTCCCTGAGGGGGAGGGAACAAAGCAAGACAAGGCTTAACTAGAACTTTAAGGACATTTTTATAGTCTTTAAATAGCAGTGAGGACATTTATATGGACCACTGCTTCAAGTGGAAGCTCAGGGGCTCTTTAATCAACTAATTCATCAGAAAGCCTGTAGAAGTGTGGAAGATGCCTGGGCACTGATTACTCCACACTCAGTTCAGCTATGTAGTTACATCCTATTCCACGAGAGCCATTAAAGAATTACAGTCTACATGCTATGGCACTGCAGGACCATTAAACGGAGTTGCAGAGGGTCAGAGCTGCCCAGCACACGGCTGTGTCTTGCCAGCTCCGGCTGTCGCAGGGCAGCAGTGACAAGTTCGCAGTTTTTCCAGGTGCCACCAGAGGGCAAGTCGTGATCGCAAACAGGTCCCAGCGCCCCCCCCAGGCGTCCCCAGCCTTGCACCAGGGAGAGCTGCCCTTGGCCGCCCTACCCGCTCTCGGAATAAAACCTCTAAGCTCCTGCCTGGCACGACCAGGAGCTGGGGAGGAGATCTGTCCTTGGGCTTACCCAGCATGCCGATCCCGAGCATGAAGGCATCCATCCCGTAAGGCATGACTCGGGACCGCCCTCGTGCCGAGCCCGTTGGGGACATCACCTCCTTCGGCTGGGCTTTTTTACACTCCACCTGCCACAAGAAAGTAAGAATTGGGCTCAGCTGCCACGGGCACAGAGCACTGCCACACAGCACAGCCAGCAACTAGGCTGCAGGCCAGGCAGGGCTGCCCAGCGTGACAGCACTCCCCAGCCCTGGCCACCACCAGCAGCCCGTCCCGCTGTCCTTCCCTAGTGTCCCTGCCTCTGGCCTGCACACTGCCAGCCTTCCCTCTCACTCTGCAGCCACTGCAGGCAATGGGGAGCTCAAACACCGCTTTTCTCCTCCTGGTGCTGCCCTTGATGCTCTGCCTGACCCTGCACCAGGGCCTCAAAGCCTAATTTTCCTCACTTCTGAATAAAGGTAAAACCTGCCCCCTTCCCAGGCCACCAAGAGGTTTCATGTAACTTTGAAACCGCCAAGTACTGCACAATTCCTCGTTACAATTAGCTTTTCTCCTTGAAAGCTCAGTATTGTGCTGGTTCACCTCCACACTGTGAGTTTCTTTCTCAGACTGGCTGCTGTGATTTTGGAGAAAAGACTCGATCCAATTCCCCACTGCAGAGAAAGTGCGTCAGGACCCAAGTGCCTCACACCCTGCCCCTGTGCCATTGCCCCATTCTCCATCCCACGTCTCTGTCCCTTCTCCCCTGGGTTCTGCCCCAGACACTCACCATTTTGTTGTTGATCTCATGGAAGTGGATTTCACACACTTTTTCCACAATGTCTTCACTTTCAAACGTGACAAACCCAAAACCTGAAGAAAAGGCAAAACTCCTTCATCAGGTCAGAGCTCTGCACAGTTTGCACCCACTACCCACATCCTTTTATTGGCAGGAGAAGAGAAGGAGCCACAGGCTTCTAGGACAGTATAATCAGCCCTTTCTAAAATAGCTGTCACTCGTCTTCCCTCTCCAGCAAATCCTGCTTTTATGCACAAGAAGAACAGGAGCATTCCCTTAGAGATTCCCCTTTCCTCCTCATCCTGTACTTCCCACCCTTTCTGAACCCAACTGCTCTCAAAACGAAGTTATTTGTTTTTTTTTTTTTTAAACTTTGCTATTTGCAAGGCAAACCACATGGTTGATAATGCTGGGGAGGATCCCAGCAGACAGACGCTCACACAAAGAAAGTCAGCAGAGAAATGAACAGCTGCTTGCCAGGACATCACCATCCTCGCTAAATGCACCCCACCAGCAATAACAGCCTGCACGTTTCCTCTTCAGTCGCCAGTCATAAAGCCTCGTCTAAGCAGGCAAATATCAGCAATGCAGTTGCACAGAGGGAGACAGATCTACACAAGGAAAGTGATTTGCAAAGTTTCACCAAAGTAAGGTTAGTATCTGGGGTAAAACAGGACAGGATGTTCCTGGCCCCTAGCCCACACTGACACCTCCTTTCTCTCACCAACCCGTTTGCTGACAGTTTTGGCAAAGACCAGCTCAGGTGGGCAGACTAAACTCCTCTCAGCAGACTGCAGCCGTTTCCGGAAAACTGAGGCAGGTGGGAGGATGTCTTTAAACTTGCCTTACAAGCAAGCTGGGATTAGGCAGAGCTTTCTGCTTTCCAGAACTGGCCAATTCCATGGTGCTTTAAAATAACTTTTAAAAACAGACAGGGGTGTGCTGCCCAGAACCCCACTTTTTCTCCATACTGCCAGAAAAGTCTCTCTCCATAAACTACTCCATCTTTCTGTGCCCAGGCAGTTTCACACCATTTACCTCAACACCCACGAGCGAAGGGGCTCAGGAGTTCAAGAGCAAAACCCCGACACCAAAACCAGTCCTGAGCCCCATCAGACCCCCACCAGGCCTGCTGCACCCTGGAGAGAGCCCCATGCTGCCAACACAGCGGCTAGCAGCTCTCCCTGCTCCTTCCAAAATGCCCGGCAACTCTTTAATTGGACTAGTGACTGGGAGGCACCCATGGAGGAACAGGGGTTAACACTTCTTCCCTTTTAAGACGAAGCTGGAACAACATCCTAGGCCAGGCAATGAGCAGATTTAATGGCTTTAGAAAAAAGCAAAAACCTGAAGGGCACACAGTGTAGTGAGAGCGGAAGGGAGCGTTCCCTCGCTGATCTGGGGGCAGAGGTGCTTGGAAGTGCTTCAAACAACACACAGACTTAAGTGGCCCACCACAGGGCTGCTACTGGCCCTGATTTGGAAGACACCAAAGCTAAGTTTGCAGGTTAAGTTGTTGCCAATAAATCTCTGAGCTGGTGCAATGCTTGCTAGCGCCGAGCCCTGCCACACTCTGCGGCAATCGGTCTGAAGACTCACCGGGAGAGCGGGAGTCAGGGACGCCCATGGGTGGGCTGGGTCCGGATAGCACAAATATTACAGCCTTGCTCCCATCCTGTAACCAGACTCCACCAGCAAGACTCGGGTAAGAAAAGGTGACCTGGGAGCACAAGCGGGCTCCAAGCCGAGGAAGGGGTGAGAGGCAGGCACTCTTCAGGCTCTCGTGTCAGCTTTCCTGGAGCTCAGATTACTCGGGACAAGGTAAGACACACACTGCGGGCTGGAGCCATGGAGGTAAGCGGGCAGGGGAGGGGGCCGCCTCCTCTCACATATCTGCAACTCGGCGAGTTTACAGTACAGGAAACGCACTGGACAAAAGCTCTCTGTGTTGCAAGGCACGCTGGTAAAGGATGCAGATGCAAAAGGATGGGGCGACTGGAGGCAAGATAAAGAGCAGCTGCGACCCGCACGCCCTGCTGCTGGGATACTAACCCCTCCCTAGGCAAGGCAGGAGGCAAACCCTCCGCAGTTCCCTCTCCTACAGCCAGAAGACCGCTCTCACCTCGGTGTCGGTTGGTTGTCTTGTCGAACATCAGCATCGCATCGTCTACCTGCAAAGAGAAGAGCTCCAGATCAGATTATTGCCGTTGCCACGAGCATCCTCCCAACACATTTGCGCAGACCTTCCCGGGCCTCCCCAAACCAGAAGGGATCAAGATGAGACCTCCCATCCCCAAGAAGGAAACGGGGTGCACACACACACACACACCAGCTACCACACCAGGCACGGCCCCAAGCCACAACCAGCGCGGTCCCCCCACCAGCCTGGGGCAGGTGCTGCCGGGCTGAGCCCCCTCGGCCCGGCCCCTGGCAGCAACCGACACCGATTGTTTGCCTGCAGCTCCAGCCAGGGGGCAAGGAGCAGGGAAGGCATTGTTCCCAAATCCCGGCCTCAAAGGAGAGGAGAACTAAAGGGGNCTGGAGAGGGGAGAGGAATAAGGGGCCTCCCAGCGACAGGGGAAGCAGAGGCCTCAGACAACAGAGCCTGCCTGGGAAAGCTGGGAAGCTCCCCCGCCCCCACCCCAGAGGAGCCTTTCCTCTAAGTGAGGTTTCCCACTGCTGGAGGCTGTAATTAGAGCAAATTTACTGCAAGGCCTGAGCAGGGCTGCCTTCCCGGGGGGAGGGGCGGCTGGGTCCCATCCCCCAGCCGGCCTGGGGCTGCTCTCCTCCCCGGCGAGCACATCACCGCCTGGTGCCACTTTTCCCCCCCATCTTCCCGCTGGGTGTTGCCTTGGCGAGACACATCTGCCCCGCTCCGCAGGTCAGGCCGAGCAGGGTTAAAAAATACACTTCAATCCCCTCCGTGTAAGCCCCAGTGTAAACCTGTCCCACTGACCCATCCCTCCTCTCTAATACCACTGCCTTAATCCGATTATGAAACTGGACATGCAAGTACTCAGGGGAGGCAGCAGCATTCTCCGGCCAGCAGCTGCCCTGGCCCTCCTCCTCCTCCATGCGAGACAGCCGCTCCCCGAGCAGCGAGCCCCGTGCGCCCCCAACTCCGTGAAAGGATTACTCCCTTGCCTTGTTCCCGGGAAGCATCCGCATCGTTCCCTTCTCTGGAACAGCCCGCCGGTGAGGGCAGAGTGCTGCCCGTTCCTCAGCGCAGGCAGCTACAGGCTTCACTCACAGAGAGCCCACAGCCCCAGTCAGGGAAGGGAGAAGGCTCCTAGGGTCAGCCCCCCCCAGGACAAAACGGGACACCTGGCTCCACCTCAGTGCCGTGAGGATGGAAGGAGCCCTTGCTAATGTTTCCAGTGCCATCATGAGCAGACGGAGATCATCTTTGATGCCCTTGGGCTTGTGCAACACGTCCACCCCACAAGAGCCAGGTGACAACAGACAACCTGGCTCCCACTCATCCTGCACTCTTCCCATCCCGGCTCAGCCTCCCTCGGCCAAGTCAACAAACACCTGAGAAACATGCCAGGCATCCAGCCGGAGCCACGGGGGACATAAGACTTCACACAGACCCGAAGCAACTCCTCAGCAGCTTCCCAAGACACAGCCAGCTCATCACACTGCCATTCCTCATCGCCGCTCGCTCCTGCCCCTGCACCATTTCCCTTCACAGTGCCAGCACAAATGTGATGTGCTGGGGGGAAACCTGACGTGGCTTAAAAATATTTCAAAAAGTTTTACTGTCTCATTTTGCTCATTTTTTAAGCTAGATCTGTTCCTGCATCCAGTTCTTAGAAAGGCTGGGCACATAGCTGTCCTCCTCCCGGGTAAACACTGGCAGAAAGCTGTGTCAACGGCACTCTGCAGCGGTGCCGCTCCTGAAGACTTCAACTCAGGCAGCTGGAGCCCACAAATCCATCACGATGAGAGACGGGCATGAGAAAGAAAAACCCAGTGGGGACGAGCACAGCCCAGCTGCTGACTCTGTCCAACCAGCCTCAGCAACAACCTCTTCGTCGCAGAGCCTGGACAGCGGTAGCAGCTGCAAGTGGCAGAGCCCAGCGCACATCCACACACAAAACCACCTCACAGCAACAGCCCGGGCAACGGCCCAGGCACTCCTGCGGCACTCAGAGCCGGGAGACGTGCAACCGCTTCATCCCAAACCGCACTCCGTATGCCGAGAGGAGAGCTGCAGCCTTCCTCCGTCTGAGCTTTTTTCTAAGTTTCTGCTGGTGCTTTGAGATCAGGCGTCTACCCAGCACCCCAAAATACACTCTTCTTGCAAAAACACTTACAATAACGTACGTACTCTCTGTGGAAGCTGTTTCCTGCCATGAACTAAATCTAAGATAGATATCTATGTGTACATACACATAATATGTGAAATAGTCTCACCCCACTCAACTCTAGGGTCCCAACTCTACGTATAGCTACAACTGCTGGGTTTTATTGCCAACAAAACCTATACACGAGCATCTTCTTGTCTCCTTCCGAGGCAACAGGTGAGATGAGTTGGGTGGTCTCAGACAGCACACAGACAGTGACGTGAGATAAAGCAGGGCCCTGCAACCAGGGAGGTTGCAGAGGTACTGCCGGAGCCTACAAAGGCCAGCGGGACTGGCTGCAGACTGGAGCACGCTGCGGAGCCGGCAGAAAGGCCTCACCTGTGTCTACAGGGAGCTGCCATTTCCAGCCTGCCCAGGGGGTCCAGCCTCACGCCAGATCCCTCCTAGCTCTCGCCATCACCTCCCCTGGCATGGAGCTAGGGGCGGGGATGGGGACCAGCTGCCTCAGCTCGCCGGGATCCCCGAGGCCCAGCCGCCACCCAGGCACCCGGGCAGACCCTCGCACAAAGCGCTGACTGCTGAGGCGACAGAGGTACCATGGCCGGCTCCCACCAAAGGCCCAGACCCCGGCAGCCCCAGGCCCCAGACAGGGGGCAAGCCGGGCCCGCACCGACCCGGCAGCCACAACCAGGGGTGAGTGGCAGCCCCCGGCGGGCGGCTATTGTGGCGGCAAACCGACACACACACCNCCGCCGGCCGTCACGCACCGGGGGCTCACGCCGCGCGGAGGAAGGTCTCACAGCGAGACCCCCGCTGCACCGACCTCGTCCTCGTCCCGGCCTGGCTTCGGGTGGGAAGGAGGCGCCATCTTGCCTCATCCCCTCAGAGGGAGGCAGCAGGCCTGGGCTGAGGTGGGCCGTGAGGGAGCGGTGGGCCGCGAGGGACCAAGGGGACGTGGAGCCAGGGGTGCGGCGTTGCACAGGATGGGGGAACGGGGATATTTGGGAAGAGGGGCGGGAGGGGGGTCCGGACCCTCCAGCGGGACGGGAGCAGAGGTGCCATTTCCAGCCAGTCCCCCATGGTTGGCAGAGACAAAACGGGTCAACTACCCGAGAACTGGCCGTAGGAGAAGTGTGTGGAAAATGGCACTAAGAGTTTCAGAAACAGCCCTAAGTTCATTTTTAACAGGGTGTGGAAATAATCTATGACCATAACTGTACTTTAACAAAGGCTTTTTTGCTGGGTGAATTGTCCTTCTCACCATTCTCTCCCTCCCCCCCTTAAATAAATATTTGTTTCAATTCTTTAAACACAGTCAAAGAAGCAGATCGCTTTACTAGAAAACTGTTTAGCTTTAGTGGTCAAGGCTCTCTCCCAGGGAACAATTTAACTTGCTGGTCCAGGCTTCAGTTATCCAACATTTGAGGTTAGAAGTTCAAGGTTTGTTAATTTTGAGGAATGATGTCTCTCCCCATGTTTAGCCACAAGGGTCAAAAATGTCAAGGAAAAAAGAGGGAGTCCCAAAAGCTGTGACTCTTGCTCTCTAGGCGTATCCTTCCCAAGGAACCCTGCCACAGGAGACAACTTCTTTGGCAGGTACTCAGCAGTTTGGGGGTAGGTACCACAGCCCTGAGCCTTAAACCCAAGCTGTCCAACATCACCTCCTCTCAGTTCTGTCTCCAGTGGCGCTCTCTAGCTTTGGAAAACCAAATGGGAGTGGAAGAAAAATAAAGGCTTTGGCTCAGTGGAGGTAACACATTCAGAAAGTGAAAAAAGGCTTGTCCCTGGGGAGGAAGCTCTTCTAATCCTCCATGGATTTGCCTCTGCTAAGACCTCCTGCGGGAGCACAGCAAGCAGCACCTCCCCAAGCGGAGGAGACAGGCCCTTCTCAAAGCAGCACCTGGTTTTGATGAGAGCAGTGTGGTGGTGACAGGGAGGGAAAGTGACAGTCACAGGTCTCTGAGAGAAACTCTCCACCAAAGCAGCCCTCAGCCTAGCCAAAATATTCAGGTGCACAGATATGAGGCATTTAATACCAAAACAGAATGCAGTATGGCTTAGTCCCACTCTAATATCCTTCAGTCTTCCTGGGACAGTCATAGGTGTCTGCAAAGGAGGAAGCCAATGACAGCCTCATGCAGATTAAAAAAATAATAATAAAATTTACAACACAAGTTTGATAAGAAATGCTGGATGCACTTCCACATGGGCAGATCTTGAAGACAGTTGTAAATATTCAAGCAAAGGCTTTGCAGAAACAGGCATCTTCCACCTGAACAGCAACTAAAGATGGCTTGGCTGGTCCTAGAAGGAACCACGGCAACATAGTTGTAGAAAAATCAGGTGGAAGACTAATAGCTGCCAAGTCAGCTTCAACACAGGGAATGTAAACCAAAACGATCTAGAAACGACTTGGCCATCCTGTCAAGAGAGGGTATCAGCAAGCCTGTGAGGTTCTCCCAGCTGCTCAAACAGGACAGGCTGATTCTGGGGAGGAGGGCGCAACGACCCAGAGCCTGGCTCCAGGGAGCACGCAAGCTGTGCCTGCACGGCTCCCGGAGGACCCTTGTTAGCCCACTCTGCAGAGCCATTCTTAAAACTCTGGGAATGAGACTTGGGCAAGGGACAGAGCCTGCTCCGTGCCACAGGTGAGCAGGACAGCCTGTCCAGGTGTTCCTGCCCGCTCTTGCCCTGCACCGCGGGCACCTGGCAAATATCAAATGAACCACCAAAGACCTGAATGACCATTACTGCTACAGCGTTTTTGGCTATCTGCCTACCAGATGCAGAGCATAGAGGACCCTTTGTTCCAGAGGCATTATTACCACAAGCCAAACTGCCTACTCCCGCAAGAGAGGTGATCAGATTCCCCTTCTCCTCCCCTCCCCATCTGTTCATTGCAACCATGTTACATGTGAGAATTTGCATAAATTGCCCTCTGATCTGTGGAAGAAAATCCAAAATCCAGTTTGGAAATCCACAGTAGGCTGACAAGTAGCTTTGATCCCTGAAATTTCCAGAGAGCAGCAGATTAAGGATTAATTAATTAACATTCTCCCCATCCAAAGTGAGGGAAATTGTGCCCACCATAAGCACAGGAACGTGTCTTCCTTTAAAGAAATTCCCCATCAGTATCTAAAAGTTCTCCAATTAGTCAGCAGGGAAAACTCATTTCATACACCCAAGTCAACCACACCATTTTTCTGGCAGGTGTACACGAATATGCATTTGTGACAGACACGCAAACCCTCATCAAATCCAGCACCTCAGATATGGTGGTTTTCTCTTGGTCGGGACAGGACTAGAGTCATTGTCCGAGTGAGATCTCAGAACCTGTCTGAGGCAAACAGTCCAGAATTCGGGCAGAGTGTTAGATGGCAGCCTAAAGGTCAGAATCGTCCTTGGACCTCAGCAGATCTTTTTTCTTGTTTGCTTCCAGGATATTTTTAGAGAGCAGATCTCTCTCTGGGCACGATCTGCCTCACAGACAGGCTGAGCTTTCATGACCGACTCATCCACATACACAGATCACCTGCAGGCCCAGGGAGAGATGCAGACTGGTTTTAAGCACTTTTCAAGCACTCTTGGAGCCACAACTGATCAGTGAGTCATGCAAAGACATCACTGTGAATGTATTTCTTGCACTTCTGCTTCACGAAATGCAAAAGCACACAAGAAAACCGTGAGTTCAAACACCTGAATTGGGTCCAGGCCACCATTTCTTCCAGTACCTCTGCATTTCTAGTTTCTGAAAGGACCAACTTCTCTCCTAATGACAAAGAAAAGACTGGCTGCACCAAGTTAGAGCAGCGGTCCACCTTGCCCAGCACCCCCCAAGATACCAACCAACAACAGACACCTGTGGAAGAACATAAAGACAAGGCAAGGATATTACAATAGACCCCAGAATACTCCATCATCTTCCAGCTATTTGTGATTTGGGGATTTCCTGAACTCAAAGGGATGTCTGTGTATTTAAAAGACGTTCCATGAATTTGTCCAATCATTTTGGAGCCTATGCAAATTTTAGCAACAACATCCTGGGGCAAAGATTTCACAGCTTAGATAAGCTCCATGACAAAAAGACCTTATTTGTTCTGAGCCTCCTATCTTGCAATTTATTTGACTTCCTCTACCGCAAAACCTCATCAGACCAACTCTTGAAAAAGAAACATGATCTGAGGTTTTTCAGTTATGATTTGAAACAAATAACCTTGCTTACAAGATCAGAGACCCAATGGTCCAAAGAAATTACTCTGGGACAAAGGGACAACCCCTTTCCCCCCCCCCAAAAAAATACAGAACAACATGTTCCCACAGGTTGAAGTAGAAAAGGAGGAAGCTGGGGCTCAAGCTCCTCTGAGGCATCCTCATACATGTTGAACTAGACAGAGGACTAGCTATGCCTGAGGTGGTAGATGCAAGATATCCTCCTCCTCTCTTTCTGTTTCAGGTTTCAGTGAGGGTGGTAGCCTGAATCTAGAGAGGCTGTTGAAATCCTTGTGCAGTCTAAAGATCTCCAACACCATCCAACTTAAGCCAAGACACTTGGCTACACATACTGCAAATGCAGTTCTTTCCAGGACTTCTGTCCTACAGTTGAAAAAAATAATCTCCTTTAGAAAGCATGTCCATGGCCTTAGCTTGCACCTCAGAGAGATTTGAGTTTTGGAGCCAGAAGTGTTTCTTAGAGATCCCGCTATGTTCAAAGCCCTAGCAGCTGCACCTGACAAACCATAGCCAGCTTGAGAGCACTTCTCAGTCTCTCTCACTGTACTAAAAAAACCCTCCAAAACCAAAACACCACACCTTTGCATTTTCTTCCTCAGGAAAACAGCAGCCCATATTTTTCATCCCCAGTTGGGGGGGGGGGGGGGGATCCTTGTTTGAAGCAGAGAAACTCACACTGTATTTGGGATCCTCTTTGAAGCTTCACCTTTTGTGCCTGTTGAAACCAAGTATTTTGATATGAAGAACTGGGGTGCCAGCCTCTCCCTTTCTTCCTTTATCCCTAAGTAATACTCATGGATTTCCTCCTCACACATTTTCATTTTTCTTTTGCCACTTCCATTTTACAAAGCTGAGAGAAGATTTTGGACACAGCAAGGAAAGAAAACAACAAAAACAAAACAAAACAAAAATAGGAGAGTAAGCAGAAATGCCAAAATGGAAAAACCAGACTTGGGTATTTTGTTTTATGAAATGGGAAACCGTGTCATCTCCAGCCCAGCCAAACTTCCATTTTTTTCCTGCTAATGGACACACGAGGTACGTTGTTTCTGACCCGAGATGCAGCGACACTAGCTACCTTGGTAGACTTGCGAACTGCAGTTCACGGATTTGGACCGGAGAGAACATTATGATAATCTAATCTGACCTCGTCTGTACTGCAGGCCATAGCACTTCCTCTCGTAATTCCTACAGCATGTGCGTGCTTTCTCTCTGGACTAAAATGTATTTTTCAAAAAGCATCTATCCTAATTTAAAGGCCTTAAGTGGTGGCAAATCTAACACACACTTAGGCTTGCGGCCTGAGGGTTACCTAGAAGATAACCTTCACGCAAAACCCATTCAGCAGTCTGTACTCCCTTGTCCTCAGACGCAGAGCATGATCCCTCCCTGAAGCTGAGATCCAAACTGAGCTTGCCACTGGATTCTCAAAGATTGACTAAAAATCACCACCGGGAACCTGGTACCTTGATCTTGCGGAATCAAGGCAGGATGACTTGGTGCTCCCCGCTCTCTAGATTCTAAGCGTTCCCATGCCTCCCTGGAGAGGCAGGAGGAAAGAGGAGTGATTTTTCTTCCACCAGATCCTAGAAAACCGTGGGCCTGCTCGGAAGAAGAGGGAACACAGACAAAGCCATTTCCTTGGAAGGTAAGTCCTCCAAGAAAATGCTTTAAAAGGGCATCCTTAACAACTCCTTTTCAGATAGTCCCAATCCAATTCCAGAAGATGTACTGGCCCAAATGACTTAGAAAAGATTTTTTCAGAGAGGCTTTCCAAGATGAGGATGACACAACTGAAGCTTCACCACCTCTTACTTAAAGATGCCATAAATCGAGGAGATGGAAGACCACAGAGTCAGGTGCCAAGAGCAGCTCTGAAGAAGGGATCCTAGGAGACCTCTGAAAGCTAGGAGGCCCCAGAGTATCATAAACAAACACCAAAAGAGCCTGTGTACCAAAATCATGTTCTCCATGACTCACATCTGAAATTGAAGGCAACAGGCTTTTCTTAGCCCTAGAAACCACACAGCGGCGCATTCAGAGCTCAGAATCCCAGAGCTGGTGGCCATGGAGGCTTTCCTCTGAGATGTGCTTTCCCACTGATCCTGCGCATCAGCCACACGGAGCTACCAGCTGGAGAGAATTTCTCAGGAAACAGTTCTCCTAGCCTTTGGTGAATTATTTGAGGCTTACCCTAGAAGATGGTTACAGGCCAGGAGAGATGCTTTATACAAGAGCTCCGAGGAGCTTCTCCTCAGCTGAAATGGCCAGATGAGTCAGAAAACTGCCCCACAACCAGCGAGTCAATCTGACCAGCCCTGACCTCTCCCCACGGAAACTCCCCAGAGCCAAGAGGCCAGCTGCATTGGCCTCATGCAGGTTTTGAGCGCTGGACGTTGTCCGGGATGCTGGTTCTTTGGAAATGAATCGCACTGAGCTATGCAGAACTCTCCCTTCTGCCCAGTCCCAAGAAAACAATCTGACACGACCAGTTCTTGCCAGTCTCTTGACATCAGGACACCTTTTAGCACATGACCATTAAGTAAGAGGAACAGAACAGCATAACACCACAAAATAACGGGAAAGTACTTCTCAAACTAGAGCAACTGTAAGTGCTTGTAAGCTGAGTGCTACATGACATGCTTCTGCTTTAAATTAACAGAGGTATAGTTAAGGTTAAAAGGGGATTACATCCAAGACATTTTGTTTTCCTATCAAACGCGTCCATCAGCAGCGCAGAACCACATGCAAGTCAAACTTACAACCTTCAGACTACACAGACACACGGACACCACCACCTTTAGTCGTGACACCTTCAGTGGCACCATGTAAAACCTCTTGGGGACACAATAGAGTGTGCTTATTTCTAATAGAAGATAAAACCACACAGAGCTAACGACTAGCAAACATGGGGATATCTGACCACTTTTGCTATTGCCGCTTTCTCTTAGGACTGAACAGAAATACAAAGGAGTCCCACTTTGCAGTCATGCTAGCATACCAGGACATGCATGTTTGACTTCAGAAGCTGAACAGAAGTAGTGAGCAAACACTCGTTCCCAACTTTCTGCCCAAAAGTTCCAATGATATGGCAAAACTGGTTACAAAACTCTCTTTCCTTTCTACCGATTAATGTGCCTTAACATAACAACACCCTTTTGCAGGATCTTTCAGAAGAAAATTAATACCAAAGCCTTCATCCCTCACACTCTACAGTTCCTGTGGTACTTTCCTCCACATCCATGATGCTATCAGCAACATCCTGGCCAGATTACCACCCAGCAAACCGTGTTCTGCCCCCCGAGCCGGGTAGGAAGGTCCCAACAGCTACAGAATCCAACACTTCCTGCCCCAAACAGCAAACCCACGCACAACACCACCGAACAACAGCGAAACAGTCACAGTGCTCTGCCCCAGAGATGACCGCATTCAGTATTTGGGTATGATGATCCCCTTCAGCTCCTAATCCATTGAAAATCTTGGGATCCTTCAGTCTAACACTACTGCGATTGCTCCTGGGGATGCTCACAACCTCCTGACAGGGGACTGAAGGGCCAAGACTGAGTCCCCTTCTATCCTCCAATTCAGTCCCGACTCGCAATTTGCACACCTGGCTTTCACAGACCACAGCACAAGTGACTGCAATCCACAGAAGCCCACCCGTGCCTGAGCCGCCAGCTGGCACAGAAGAGCCAGACCAACACAAGGGACCGCCATAGTGCCAAATTTTCTTCAAACATCCAAAACCAACATCACCACTTGCCCAAGACTCAGCAGGAGAAGTTTCAGGACCAAAAGGCTTATTTTAATAAAGGATTACCAAACTATCAATCACAAGGCTTAGAGTTAGAAACAGGCCAAAATCACAGGTCTGATGCTGCAGCCACTGTTAGGAGTGTCTACAAACCTTCCTCCAGGGTTTAAACAAACTGCAAATCTCCAGGACCAAAATGCCATAAGAGACCTCTGGATAGGGAAAAAATGGAAAACTATTTCCCTTAGGCCAGGTCCTACTGATTCCAGGAACAAGCACAAACTCTGTGTTTCAAATCAGCACAGGGCAGGAGTCACTGGCTGTAGCCCCTACAAAGACATTACAGCTGCCCAGTGTCTGTAACTGACCTTCAGTCTACTTAACCTCACGCAGAAGACTCGCAGGCTCCTAATCCCGCCTCCACAGAAGTTCAGAAAACTCTTTTTTGCCCCAGAAGCAACAGCTTTGATCCAACACCACTCAAGAGACTTACCTTCCCAAACTGCTCAAAATATTGTTTCACATCCTCCACAGTAGTGTTCACGGACAGACCACCCACAAATATCTTCTTCGTTCGGGTCACCATCTGGAAAAGGGAAGGACAGGAATTCACCAAAAAAACCCAGAGCAAGCAGAGAACAAGACTCAAAAGGCCACTAACTCTCCTCCGCTGCCAGGAAGCGCCTGTCCCTTTGCTGCAGCCGAGCTTCCACCTTCTCAAGGCCCCCTGGCCAAATGCAGCCAGCAGGTCTGTCCTACGCTGGACCCCAAGGCACGCTCTCGCCCTTGCGCCGCCCCATCGTGCTTGCCAATGCCCAGCCACCACCTCCTCCTTGGACAGCACATTACCAGCCTCTCCCCTCGCTAACCTGCTGCTACTCGCTTGGCACCTTCACACCACCCCGAAGGCTCCCCTCCCCAGCCCTCCAGCTCTTCCCGCAGCCCTGCCACTTTGCACAGCCAGCCTCCTCCAGGCTCCCCCAAAGATGCCTGCTGTGCTTCCCAGAGCAGAAAGATGGGCAGGAGGCCTGCCAACGCAGGTAGGCTCCTCAGGCTTCACCCTCCTAGCTCGCAAATTGCAAAGCATCCACTCTTGCACAGAGTAAGCCTCATTTTGCACCCATTCTCCAGTCACTTAAATGGAGCCCAGTCAACTCCCAGTTAAATCTCTTTTGCCTTTGCAAGAAGGCAAAGGGAAGATCCCTCTGCCACTTGTCACTCATGCAACTGGGACAAGGAAGAAAACTAACTACCCTGAGAGGGGCCATTGCTGCCAGGCTGAGGCACACCAACATCCTTTGAACCGGCTCTCCAGCTGCATCCTCCCCTTAGCTGCTTGGCTACACCCCTGCTCTCAGAGGAACACATGGTCCTAATTACCCCAAGGAGCATAGGGCTAATCCGCAGCAATTCCCTGGCTTGGAGAGCAGCCCGTTCTAACACTAAAGCACCTTCTGTCACCAAACTGCTTAATGGAATTAACCCAATTCCTACCATGTGCTTCCTGGCTCCAGTTACTCGGGATACCTGCTCACCAATTGTTCTCAGTGCCTGATCCCCCCTACTTCCCTCCCGGCACCAGTCTCCTCTTCCCTCTCTGCTTCTCCCCAGCTCTTTCTCCCGTGACAGCACTTGGAATTGAGACTCTGAACTTGAAAACTGCCATCCAAGAGAAAAGTTAAAGGGAGACCCAAAGTCTAAAGCCAGTCTCCAGCCTGCTGCTGGCTCCTCAGTTAAAAGTTTCTAGCTGCACGCCTGGAAAAAATTCCTGCAACTGCACATTTCAATGCCAGAGCCTCTTGTAGATAAAGTCCAACACCAAACTCCTTCTGCCTTTTCCAGTGCTGAAGCACACCAGGGCATTTCACAAAATGAAATCCTTCTCCCCCTCTCTGCCATACACCTATTCGTACACACGCATGTGCATACACTCGACCCTCTTTCCACCTGTATCACATCGCAGCATGGAGCTCGTCTGTATCTCCTTAGGCCTGAAACTTCCAGACACTGGCTGCAACTTCGGAAAGACTAAGTTCACCCTGGGCAGCACTTATTTCACCAGCTCTAAGTAGTGCATCCTAAAGTATAACTGAGGGGCCTCTCAGTTCTTCCAGTGCCACGCAAACCCGCAGCGCTGCGCTGCAAGCCCAACAGGAGCGTACCGCAGCGCGTCACGCTGGCGGTACAGCACAGCAGCTCCCGCTCCAAGGGAGCCCTGAGCAGACTCCAGGGAGCGACTCCATTGCGTGCACTGGCAACCTTGCACAGAGGGACAAGATTCACCGCCACGAATTTTACCCTTTGGCGTGGCAAGGGCTGCCCGCAGTGCTTACCTTGGGCTGTGCTCGGCGGGGGAACGCTACCTTCGGGTCAATCTGAAAGAGATGTGAGGAAGAACAGGTGAACACGCTTTTGCTGCCTATTTACAGACGGAGGGTTTCCTCCATGCACATGGCTGTCTCTGCCCGTGTGGCACCTTGCTAAAAACCCAAATAGTCTACCTGAGGAGCATAAAAAGAAGCTGGCTGCAGACATCTTTCCCTCTTGGTAAGGTGTAATCCAGGGAGACTACAAGTCCCAGCATGCAGTGGTCCGTCTCTGGCTGAGCGCTGGCCAGACGCACCGGAGAGCCCATCACATGCTGGGATTAACAGGCTGCGCTGCACCCTCCTGCTCGGCCTGCCCCTGGGTGCCCTGCATCACCAGCCTCATATTAAAAGTGCTTTCTTTTGCCTTTTTGCTCTCCCCCTTCACTCCACCTACAAGTACAGAGCTTACCCAGGTAGTAACAGGACAGAAAAGGGGCAGCGCACAAAAAGCCAAACATTTTATCCCACAAAACACAGGATGAAGAAATAAAAGAGCAGACAGGACAGCACAAATTAAACCGAGGAGTCCAAAGCCCCCCAGGCTGCGGAGGCTGTGGCTGCAGGGCAGCGCGCTGCCCCTCTCCCCAGGCTGCGCTGCACACAATGACGCGATGCCTCCCCTCCACAGGCTGAGCCCTCCATTGTGCCTGTTCAGCTTCTCTATAAACCTGCCACCGGCCGGAGCTGCCGGTCCCCGCACTGCCATCCAGGTGCCACGCGTTCTGCTGGGCTCAGCACGGATAAGCGTGTGCCTGCATTGGCCTCACACCACCACCACCACAAAAGCCGGGACAACACTAATGCAGCTGCAAGCCAAACACCCCCGACGCCTCCTCTCCTCCTCAGCCACCACCTCTTTCTTTATAGCCTATTTTTACAGCAACTCCTGTAAAGTTACATCACATCGGGGATGATCCAGACCTACAAATCAGCTTACAAAGACCTGTGGTAAAGGAAGGTCTGGCTCATCCCCGCACTTGGACATGCTGCAGCTGGGAGGGCAGCCCGGAGCGTCGTCCCATCAGCCCAGCAGCTCAAACAGCCCAAAAGGAAGCTGTGTTTCTCCAGCTCCTCTTGCTGCTTTGTTCAGCTTTCCAGCCTGGCCGCCCTCCCGTCCCGCATCCTTTCACTTGTCACACAGCCCTGGAGCTCAGCCTCCTGGTGCCCTTCCACCAGCTTCTCTCCCTGCCTTCCCCACCTCCATCCTGACTCACAGCTTACAACATAAATAAACTCAGCACGTAAGTAAACAGAGGCAAAAGTGAAGAGCACAAATAAACTCAAAAATAAACCTCCCTCCCCAAGCTCCAAGCACCAGCAGATTAGCATACCCTCCGGTGCCTCCCTGGGGCATCTCAACCATCCCTCCCCTCCCCACGCGCGCGCGCACACACACACACACACACATCCCCCCTGCTTCCTGGCTAGTGCAGACACCCACAGCGAATTCTGAGGACAGGGGACGGCAGGAGACCAGGAGGTTGATGGCAGATAATAAGCAAAAACAATAATCTACTGTCTTTTACTTCTCAGCCAGTGTCATTCAGCTCCTGCCAAGAAGATGCTTTCATACTCAGCAATGCTAAGCTCGGCCTCATTTTCTCATTACTCTGAGTGTGATCAACTGGGCAGAGATAACGCGTCCTCCTGGCTGGAGGGAGCAGGCAGTCATTTCACAAATTCTTCTGCACAACCAGCTATTGTTGCAGGTAGAGGGAGGCTGGGGCAACCGACTGCAGCGGCAGCCCTGGGAACAGGCGGAGGGGAGTGAGTTCAGTACCGGACTCAAGTTACTCGAACTGGACTGCTCCTCAGTGGCTGGAGTCTTTCTAATTAAAGCAAAAGCGCTGGTACCTTATTCCCGCATTTCTGGTGTTAAAACAAATAGCCCCGGAGGAGTTATGTTTCAGTGTCACCCACTGACGTAACGGATCCTTTTTACAAACCTAGACAGAAACCTGCCAAGAGTAAGAGCATTCAGAACTGCTCAGATTGTATCCAAAAAACAAAACCCCAGGATCAGGCTGCGGTGAGTGGAAGTCACTTGAGCACAAACCGCTTCCACTTCACCCCACAAGGCTTTGGGGACAAGGAATCCCACTGACGTTGCAGGTGTACCAAGCAGGCCGGCCGGGCTCCTCAGTAACGCTCTTCAGGCCACCTACAGCACCGTTTAATCGCTCAGGTCACGTAACTCCTGCGTTAACCCGACTGGTATCGGTGCCCCAAAGCAGGGGGAGGGCAGGGAAGGACCCGCGAGACCTCAGGACTGGGTTTGTTCATTCATGGCACCTCCACGGCTACCTTCGCTCCGTTAGTCAGCGCTGCCCGAGAGCCACAGATCGCTCCCTCCGCCACAAAAGACAAACCCAGCAAAAACTCAGTAACGGCAACAAAGGAAGGACAGGGCGACCCAGCACCGCCAAGCCTGCTCTTCCCAGAGCACATAAAGAAGAAGCTCAAGGCAGTGGCCAGCTGCAGCTTTACAAAGTCACGCAAATCTTTTACCTTGAGACTGCAAAGCCAATTCTCATATCAAGTATTTCCATAAATAACCCCGTAGGCTGCTGCTATCTAGCTTACAAAGAAGAGTCTGAAAAGCACAAGGTTTCCCCGGAGAATCAGGCCAACAGCCCTCGTTAGGGTAGGAAGAATCAGAAAACAATGAAGCAACAAGTTGGGCAGACACTGTCTATCAAGTGCTGCTTGCCAGGAGACACCGAGCCTCAAGAGAAGGCTGTCCTTTCAGGACACCAGGCCTTTTCCTGCAAAGTTTCATAAAACCCTAAATTAGGATTCAGATGAGTTTGTGTCATTTAACCCATGACTCACAGCAGAGCCTTTCAGCTCAGCAGGGAAAAACCATACGGAGGCTCCATGCGGTACCACAAAACCAACCTCTCACCTGGCAATTACCAGGCAAAACACCCCAAAACATCTGACCCAGCTGAAAACTGCGCTAAATAAAAAATAAAAAGGAAGGGGGGAGAAGATGAAAGTTCCTAACAAAGAAAGGGCCCTGGCGAAACTGCCCTCATTCTCTCTGCCAGCGGGGCGAGCAGAGCAGATGCAGCCGGGAATTTCAATGGCTGGCCGGTCCCCATGCGCCCCGCGCCACGAGGCCCTTCTGTTCTCCTGCAGCGCCCGCCCGTCCGCCCCTGCCCTGCCCGTCCCTCCCCGCCCTCGTGGGCCACACGGTGGGCTGCAGAGTGGCTTCGCGCAGGCGGCAGCGGCGGTTCGGGGAGAAGAATGGAGACCGTGGGTTTCGGCTTGCTCCTAGCCCCAAAACGCTTTCAGGATTAGTGCTACAACAGACATCCATCACTTGCCTTTCCAAGGGGGGGTCTATGCCAGCCCGCAGACTCATGACGGGACTAGCTGAGCAGACACCGTGTTTACACAGGCTAGTAAAAAAAAGAAAGAGAAAAAAAGAAAGCCCTGGGCCCTCCTCAAAACACTTTACTGTAACCCTCCCCCAGAGCAAAACTCACTTTACATCACTCCTGAAAGGAGGAGGGCTGAGAGTCCTGGGGACCCAGCCTCGGCCAGGAAGGCTGGGGTAGGTTTAACCGGGAGCTCCCGTGGGGAGGAAGGACCTGTGCACATCAAAGGGAGCGATCCAGGCAGTTAAACAGGAACAGACATAAATCTCGCTGCAACTCACGCCGTAAAGCCTAAGAAAGGGGTTCTCGCTCTCCCGCCCTCTCCCTTCTGCCGAGATAAAGGCTAGGATGCCCAAGCCACGCGCTGCAAGAAATAAAGTTGCGCGTTTGGACTCCCCAGCAGCCCGTGCCCGGGGCTGGAACGTCTCCCCTGGCCATGCCACCCCCTCGCAGCCCCCACTGCTCCCCCATCCCTACCCTCACCTTCACCCCGGGGCAGCAATAAGGAAAAGGAATTCAGGGGAAGGCAAGTCACTAAAACTACAGAGAAGGGACCTCCCACCCAGACACCTCACCCTCACCCCCACCCCCCCCGAAGCAGCCTGCACATCTCCCGAGCACCGCAGATTTACAAGGCAGGACCGGGCACAATACACCACTGACCAAGGGAGCCACCGAAATCTTTCTGCTGGCCCAGCCGGGGCTCCTAACCAGCCCCTGCTGGCAGAGCGAGGGCCAGAGCTGCAGCAGCTCCAAGAGGCCGGTGGTGGCCCACATGGGCGGGCACTGGCCACGCTTGGAGACAATAAAGTCTTGAACCTCCACAACCGTTACAAAAACTTCACCCGGGGAAACCACGGGCGAGTCTCTGGGGCGCACGGCATGAAGGCTCTCTGCTGAGGGGAGGGCACGGGCCACCGTGGCTGGGGGAAGCGGGGCCTGGGCGGTGGGGGACAGCACCCCTGGGGAGGGAGCGGTGCTCGTCAGCGCATGGGGGGCAGGGGCGGCTCCCTTCTCCCCAAACGCAGCCGCATCCATTTCCCGGTGTGAATCCTCGCCCCAAACGCGCTCGGGTGCCCCAGCTCCGAGAGGGCCACGGTTGCTCCTCGGAAGGGCCTTACAACCGATGGGCGGGAGCAAAACTGTCACCGGGATCTGCAGACCCACGCCAGGACATCGGCCCTGGGCTGACGGTGAGCCCGGTGCTCAGGCGGCAGCTAGGCTACCCGCCGGTGAGGGGGGGCGGAGAAGGGGCCGATCAATCCATATTGGGAATCGATAGTTTACAACCTCTAACTGGAAATCGAACACTGCAACGGACGGCCGCTCCGAGCACGGCCGCTCCGCCGGCCGACGCACCCCTGAGATGAGAGAAGTCATCTCACCGTCTTGGAGTCCAGTTCATGTCTGGATTGGGCCAGGACCTTGTCGACGCCAGCCTGGTCCATGAACGTGACGAACCCGAAGCCCCTGAGGCCCGCGGCCCGGGCAGGAGAGGGGATGCGGAGAGAAGAGAGAAAGTTGGTTAAAGTGGCGGCCGGGCCGCGGCGGGGGCGAAGGGAGGCGCGGGCCCGGCCTCTCACCTGGATCTCTTTGTCAGCGGGTCCCGCATCACCAGGCACTCCTTCACCTCGCCGAACTGGCTGAAGTACTCCCGCAAGCCCTCTGCAAGCACAGCGCCCAGCGTTGGGTG